>JAQFZE010002094.1:0-15484 GCA_034695245.1 Dicyrtomina saundersi | reverse complement strand
GTGCAGGGATGGGCGGGTACAATAAATGCATGAGCCCACCTTCCCAGATATCACTAATTTATGTCCAGACAATATGTTATATTTTGATTGTTTATTACTCCTGTCTTCATTCATTCACCCAATTTAGAGCACTAATATACGACGCATCTCAATCCCCCTCTTAAAACTAAACAATAATTTTCCACTTTATTTTGTATGTACCTTTTACCTACCTATGTTGAACTGTTTCTTGCAGGGTACGTTTAGTTCAGGCAACCAAAAATAGCAGTCAGGAAGGACACGGTCTCCGTTTGTTTCTATGTAAACTTTTTCCTTGCCAACTTCCACTTTGTGTTGGCTGAATAACACGACACGTTTGTAAGTTTGGCAGTGGAAATTCCTGGGTACTGTTCCATTCAGGTGGATCAAGAAGACATACGAGATTTGAACACCTGGGGTCCTGACTTGGAACGGCGTATGTACGTACCTACATACTATTTCTGAAACGCTAATTTTTTTAAATGTAAAGAAAGTAGCTGGATTTATTGTACATAGCTGTAGTATAAACTTGACTGAAATATTGAATAGGTAATTTATATTCAATAGTAAAACTGCTGACTGACCTTATACACCCCCTTTAATATTAAGCATTTGCTCCTGAAGAAATAACATTGTCGATCTCAAATTCTCGCTACCAAAGTTTCCGTTCTCCAATTTAGACTATAAGCTTTGCCGATCTTTCAGTTGTTGACGTAAAAAGTGCATAATTTGGGTTTTCAGTGCAATAATTAATAAGAAATATCTACTTGCTTATTTGCTGACAAAACATTATACACAATTAAATGCATTACAAAATGAAGATCGTCAATTTTGCTTTTAATATGAATTGGAGAATGGCAATTTTGCTATTACTGAGAAATGGAAATCGGCAATTTTGTTTCTTCAATAGCGATTGTTAATACCAATATACGTAGCTAACTAGTAAGTGTTTACAAAGCCCACAACCCACTCAAGCCTTACTGCTATAACATATACGTGAGTAGGTGGGTGCCTCGTTTTTATTGATATATCAGTGTGTGAACTATAATACTAAAATACTAACCTAGAAACTACTTCTATTATATTCTGTTCAGATTTAATTCATCCTTTTACAAAAGCTTTTCTTACGCTACATATATTAAATAAATCACGACGAGTATTTAAATTGGAAAGTTGGTATGCCTATAGCTAGTAAGTCAACTTGTGCGAATATTTTGTGATGTTAAGAGAAGCATGCTGCTCGTGCATAAGGTTGTAAGAAAAACTCCACGATACACAAAAGTAGGTAAGCAAATTGAGTTCTACAACGGCAGCAAAAGTGAATGCGTACAAGTAACTATATATTATGTCTTCAAAGATGAAACGCAAAAAACTTGATCACTCACATTAATATACATAACTACGATTTGAGCTGAACTGGTCCTGGTGATAGTGACCTTGCAAATAGTTTTTATTTTGAGCCGAGCATAACTAAACCTCAGTAGTAGACGCATATTTTTACATTTTTTGTATTCGAGGCACAGCAGCGCAAAACATACTGTCGACTTCAGAACCAAAACCAAACTAGCAGCTTTTATTGTGTTAAATCTTTTACCACCTCCGTCTCTGTGCCTGTTTGATATGGTTTACAATCCTAAAATGTGGTGATGTTTGTAGGTAGGTAGGTAGGTTGACGATGCATGGAAACTTGCAAAAATTACACTTTCAATTCCAAACATTCTCGTCTCTCGTTTCTACACCAGTAGTATTTGCAATATCTATACCTTGCTTTTAATTGCATGGTTGATCTCAGCTATACAGATAGGCGTTAATTAGTAACTATAGAAAGTAATTCCCCTCCCATTAATCTAATGTATTATGTACCCATTTGGTGTGTAATTATTGCAAGTAGCCTGTCAGTCTTACGAATGCGAGATTAAGCATCGCCTACACTCCACCACTTGTTTATAATTTGACGCCAGTTGTACCTAATTAACCAGTTATACAATTACGCGGACTCTCATCTCTTATCGACAACTTATACATGTATGCTAATTTGTGTGCTACATGCAAACATATCTTTATACAAATATTTTGTATTTATATTCACCAAAATGCACGTGTTCTAAAATTACAACTTACAACCACTGTTCTGTTGAAACTGGATTCCTATGTTTGCTTTTATAATAATTACAGATATGTGTGGCCTGTGTGGAGCCAAAGCCGAAATTTATGTTCGTAACTATGCTAATATTGCATATAGCGCCAGCCCTGAGCCTGGTCCCTGGTTACAATTGAAGATGCAAAATATGCTACACTTCATCAGTTGCAAAATATGCTACACGTCATTAGTTGAAGACATATAGGTTACATTTGCAGAATAAGCCACATCAATTTTTAGTTGGAGATGAACTCCTTTGCGTTTAAAAGTAAGTGTGAGTAAATTACTACTATGGATTGCACTTTGAACCCATGACAAGATTCTGTAAAGAATTCAAATTCAATACAAGAATTATAGATGTAATACATTCTAATTTCTGTGTGATTTCTTCCGTTGCCTCGGTTTCTGCCAACTTCTTTTTTGTGTAGTACGCTGAGTACGTTTAAAAATACTTTTGGGAAGGCTTTGAATTTTTCTTATAGGGAGGCACGTACAGGCTTATACACACACAAGATCGATATGAAATGAATCGTATGCAGTACAGAGTTAAAGATTACTACTGACTTACTAAAAGCCTTGTATGTTGTAGTTTCAGTAGTTAGTGCACACGTGTGTTGTTTTACTTTGTTATAGGCTAGACCTAGCTTCAGCAGCTTTATTTTTATTATCTTCTGAGAAATGTGATTATAAGTTCCACTATATATGTTATGTACTGGCATGCTGAGTGCGCGGACTGACTTGTGAACTGGTGACTGGAGTTAATGTTGAACTGACTATTGAGTGTCTCTACGCATTACTTGTTGACTTGTTCTTGTAAGTAGTTATATCCTTTGCCTTTTACTATCTCCATCGTATCATTGCATTGTAGTATCGTACGATACTTGAATTCTTTTAACTTGACTACAAAACTGACTACGTACTTTACTTCCCACTTGTGACTTGCCTTTCATTTACATAAATTTATATTATATTTCAGTGTTGAGTGTTGGGGTTTTATTCCTATACATGGATTAGGATTAGAAATTTTTCAAGTTCATAGTCAGTTTCAGTGCAGTGATTGTAGTGGTGAAGTGAACGGTGCTAATTTTATTTTAACTGTATTAATAGCTTCATTTGAATATAGTACATAATTTATATATGTATAGGTATATCTGTACATGTTTTTGAGATTGATATTTTGATACTTTAAGGTGGACTGATTAGCTAGCGATTAGTGAGGCGCATTCATATTTTTACAATTATTACTGGCGACTGCCGACTCTGGAAAATTCGATACTTTTTACAACAACGACAACTGGCCTGTTAGCTGCTATATTCTATTCGACTTTCAACTCGACTGACTGGGAAGCAAAAGTCACGCGGTCAACAATATTCAATCGACTTCATCCCAACCAAAAGGGACAGACAAGTATTAAGGAAGATAAGGCGAAGAGGGCAGGTTATCGTGATTCTTGTACTCCACTCTCTGACTGATTGTGAATTGTGAACTGCTGTCTGTAAGTGGTAAGTTGTTAGGGAAATACATAAGTATTATTAATTTTATTAGATATCTATATATATTTTTATATTATGTTTATGTAACTGACTTTACCGATTAAAAATCTAAATACATAGCTGAAGTAAATTGCGAAAGACTCAGTTTCAGACACGGAGTCAGATACAACTTTTTTCTGTATGGCTGCAATAAATTACAACTTGGATAAATTATTACGATTTATTTTTTTTTACAGCTAATAACATTGGGCGATACGAGTATTGAGGATATTTGAAAGATCTCACATTTCAGTCTGCAGTCTGCGTGCACCCGATCCAGTTTGTACAACGAGCTGTCCGCGTAAATTTTGGAGGAAAAAATTTCCCTAATAAATGTAAGTAAAAACGCATTAATTTCGACGTGTCTATTGTATATTGTGCGAGCTTGTGAGTTGGGCGTAAAATGTTGTAGGAAATACTTACGTATTTATTAATAGCTTCTCAGTGCTCAGTTTTAGAAGTCAGCTTACATAATTACTTACTCACTAATGCTCAGCTAGTTTGAGGAATCAATAGTATTCATATTCATATTGAATGTACATATTTAGTATTTTACTAGCAAAAAAAACAAAAACGTTGTTCGTTTTAAAGGCAGAAAAATTATGTTGTCATTTTTCTTTCTAGTATATTTTTTGTAGTTCTATTTATAGATGGTCAGCAAGCAAATGTCATTATTGTTTTTTATTCCAAAATTTCAAATGAGTTATGCTACCAACCATGACGAAAGGTTAAGAACTAAATTCAGTCTCAGTCGCAGTCCAGCAGTTTCAGTTTTTCAGTAGATTCTTTTTGGAGTTCAGTCCAGGTCACGTCTAAAAAGATAGTGTGTTAGTACTGTGTTAGTAGTACCTCATGTAATTATGGTTGGTTGGTATATATTGACTTGCAAAATTTAAATTGGTAAAATCTATTAATGCGTAGCTTAAATTAAAATAGGTATTATTATGCATTTATTTAAATCAGCAGTATCTGATATCCTTGTTGCAATATTGATATTTTTAAATATATGAATTTTTAAGTAGATTTCGTAGTTTTATTGAAATTTGAAACAACGTGGATAATGCTTTGAATGTAAAAGGCAATGAAATCAGCAACCTATAACATACCGTATTTCCTATAATAGTAGACGGGAAAGTAATAGTGGGCCGGTCTCGGAAGCCGGAGTTTGAGTAGTAGATGTAGACCGGTCTATTTAACACACACAGGTATATGGCAGTAGACGGGCCTCTAGTTAGTACCAAGGTATGGGAGGTCGGAATTTGACTAATAGACGGACCTACTTTTATAGGAAATGCGGTGTTTATACATCGTCTACTGCTTGTAAAAAATGATTAAAATGACATTATGGTGTATTGGCAGGACAACCGAAAGTGATACTTGACAATAATAAAACTACTATTTGTTTGCATGGAAATTTATCCTTGCCGAGTACCACGTTCGGTTGTCCCATCTGTAGGTACCTATGTCAAGACTATTTTCATATAATAAAATGATATATTGTTGTATTTATTTTCAGAAGCAGAGCCAAACGAATTAATTCAAAATGAGCCTAGAATTAATCGACTCCGTTCGGTCTGCCCTCGAGTCCAAAACCAAGGGGTTTCGTGTCTTCTACAATAGTGGACTGAACGTGTCGGATACCCGGACCGGGTGGTCAAATCTCAAGGAGGAGGAAAGGGCACTCTTCGTCAAACTATACAATGAAAGCTTCAAGCCATCCACCCCCATCAAAGATATTTCCGAGGCGAGCGAAGAAAATCTGGTGGCAATGTACAATGCCCTGTATGAGTCTGCTTCGAATGTGACCGCAATTGCCAATGCTTACTCCGGCTCCCCCGACATCGTCGCTCTCCTCCATCGGAGTCCTATCGAAGAGGATGAGATCCAAATCTCCGTGGACAACTCAACCAATGACCACATCGTCACGGTGAAGCTCAATAAAAGCGACAAGTACGAAGTGAGTCAAATCTGCCGAAGATCATACTGGCCCAAAAATCGGCGCAATGGGATCTACGGTCAGTGTGTCCGGAATAGCTACTCCCCCATTGAGTTCTTGACGGTCCTATCCGTGAATAGTGATGGAAGCAATCATCAGGTTTTGACTAGGAATTTCGAAGTTCGTGCCAACTACTCTTTTATTGTCAGCTCCCAGGGAGAGATTAAGCGACAGAAGTACGGAGAAATGGACAAGTTCATCGATGATGACGGCGTTGATCATCGGGCAACTCTGTAAGCGGTGGAAAACTACACATGCGAAGAACTTAATTTTTAATCCAGAGTCAATTTCTATAAAAATCTATAGCTAAGAATCCACCAATTTGCGTGTCATTTTAATTTTAGAATCAAATTTAAATAGTTATTGTAATATATTTTCATAATAATATTATGGAGAATTGATAATGGTTCACGAACGTAGGATTAATGATCAAAAGAATGCATCGTATATTGTGCAAAAACATCGCAGCTATTTGTACTGGTAACTATATAGCCCAAGTACAAAATAATCGAACTGCATACACAACCAATTTATATTTTGATAAAAAATAATGAGTTCAGTTTTTAATTTCTATTGTGTAATCATAATATGTATATATAAGTTTTAAAAAACCGTAATCAGTCAATAATTATACTGCGTGTTACTATTATTAAAAATTTTTCTGGACTCTCTACTTTTAAAAATTCTGATTGTAATTAACTATATAATAAAATATTTAGATTAAGTTTAAACTAAAAAAGCTATAAATGTAAGAAAATTAAAGAAAGAAAAGAACAATACATGTATAGATAATTAATTGTCCAAACGGACTAGTTTTAACATAATAAATTAATATCGTGAACAATATAAATATAATATAACTATTTAAATTCTACTTTGTAGCAGCATTTTTCGGCAAAAGTTTCTTTCAGTCTTGCATCGTAATACACATCGGTAACTATAGGTAATTCATACGTAAGTACTTACATAAGCAAAAGACATGAGATCAAAACGTAGCATTTTAAATAAGTTAAAAAGGCATAAATATACACAAAATAAGTAACGGATCATCAAAATAATTTACATTTACATTTTCAGGGGAAACGCTTAAGTCATCAAATAATAGTGTAAAAATAAAAATCGTGTGTTACATTCTACATACTAGAATAGGACATACAAATTACAGCAGTAATAAAATATTTCTATTCTTGTCAACATCATATAGCTACCTAAATACCTTACCCAACAATATAGAAATGAAGTTATACATGTGACTAGCAACTGTAGTCATCATTAAATGCGCAAAAACTAAAAACTAAAACAGGAATAATTTCAAAATATAGATGCACCTTATTACTGTAATAAATTAATTCTAATAAATTAAATCACTCATTCTCAGGAATATCATACGGTCCGAAGTTAAAGTCAAATGAAATTTTTCCCCTACGTTCTTTCGTCGGCTTGGGCAAATCATGAACAACATCCCCCCCTTCACAAATATATTTTTGCCTTAGTGGAGCCGTAATAAAAACATCCGTCAACTGCCCATTTATTCTTTCCACTTTTCTTCGGTAATACTCAATTTGAAAGAGTTTCCTCCCAGAAGGCGTAATGGTTTCCTTCTTAATTCTCGCCACAAAGTTTTTATAATAGGTGGATTTCTTCCTTGTGGCTTCAATCCGTATACGAACAATCTTGAAGGAGGAGTCGTCCGAGCGGCGAACCGGGTATCGAACTTCGGGTCCTTTGTTGGATTCGGGTTCGGTTGCTTCTAAATTATGAGTTTCAGATTCTTTCCGGTTTTCTCGGGATTTAACTTTAGTATCCTTCTTATTATACACCAGCCATGTGAGGGTCTTCTTTGGAAATGCGGACAGAAAGGAAGCTGTCGTCTGATTAAGGAGCGCTTCGAAATCTGTGATGTCTCCCGGGTCTCCCGGACCTTCTTGCTGCATATGAACTCCAGTGCCAGGATCCGCAACTGTATCCTGTCTAACACTGGTACTGGGAATGGTTGAGGATTCCATTGGGCATTCGTTGGAAACTACTGAAAATATTGGTACGTCCCGTTCAGGCTCCTGATTCTGGCGCCCTCCCACATGTTTTGGATCTCTCATTTCGTCAAAACTGGACGCATTCCTGCTTGAATTCTCACTTGTAAAAAGTTGAGAAGATGAATTTCCTGAATCGGAACCGGTACCGGTAGCACTACCGGGTCTGGTGGTAGTTGTGCCTGCATTCGAGATTCGTTTGATGGTGATCTGCAGCGGGGATTTGTGGGATGTGGCTGTGGATGTAAAATTCGAAATCGGACTGTGACATATGGGAGAACTAGTCATAGTCATCCTGGATGGCATCGGTGTGGGGACAAAATGGTAACTATCATTCTTGACAAAATTGTTTTCCGGAAGCTGGGACTTTGGTGGTGGTCCCTGCCCTTGCCCATGCCCGTGTCCATGACTGGTGTTGTTGGCAATGCTGATCTGGTTCCCAAGAAAAAATCGAGGGTCACTCCCAACTGCATGGGATTCTAATTCACTTCCGCCAATGACACTAATATTGTCCATTTCCAAGTCTTTGTAGTTAAACTCCCGGGGTGTGGATGATGCACAAGGCTTCAATTGGAGTGGATGACTGCTTCCATTATTCCCATTCCCGTTTCTATATGGATTATTATTAGGTCGGGGAAAAGAAGGTGGCAAAATACCCGCTACACCTGGATGAAGAAATTCTGAGCGGGCGGCGGATGGATTGTTAATGTTAACAAACATACTGGAAGAGGAGGAAGAACTTGAAGAAGATGATGAGCTGCTACAAGTAAGGTTATTTCGGGCTGATGATGTTGAAATCAGATTCTGACACTTGCGCCGAAGATCCATGAGCTCAGTGTCTTTCTCCATTAACATCATTTTCAACCGATCGATTTCATTGCATTGATCATTTGAGATGCGCTGAAGGTTTGAGATCCGCTCCAAATAAATGTTGTCTCTTTGATTTTCGAGTCGAGATTGCTTGAAAACTTCATTTTGCCATTGGTTCAAAAGGGCGAGGTAGGGAGGGTGATTGCTCCTGTAGCATTCATTCATCATGAAACAATTCATGTGGTCCGAGGCGGGTAGTAGGTGACTTGGGGTGTTGCTTTCATTTGGATTATTAGGGTTATCGTAGTCACTGTATCTGGATTCCATTATAATGGGTCTGGATGATCTTGTATGATGTATATTTAATCCTTGGTCGGTCTCACTAATTAGTCTCGATCGGTCTTGGTCTCTGGCTTTGTCTTGGTCGTTGGTTGGGAGTTTTTGTTACGTTGACATCGCCATTGTTTCAGCAGCTC
Source organism: Dicyrtomina saundersi (assembly GCA_034695245.1). Classification (NCBI taxonomy): domain Eukaryota; kingdom Metazoa; phylum Arthropoda; class Collembola; order Symphypleona; family Dicyrtomidae; genus Dicyrtomina; species Dicyrtomina saundersi. The sequence goes on along the minus strand of JAQFZE010002094.1, from coordinate 6,481 downwards.
TTCAGTGACATTTTTCAATGATTGTCTGTTAGAATTAATAAAAATATAATTAACAGTTAGTTTACATAATTTAATCTCTATTGTATGAGGTGAAGCTGCTGGTTTGCTATACAAAAACTGTATTGGTAGAAAAATACTTCACTTCAGAGTAATTCAGACTTATTGGCACTTTTACGCTTACAGTTGGCCTATAGCCAGTATCTGTATATTAATTCCGTAACGGATTAAACATTAAACACTTTATAACTTTAAAGTAATTTCAATTTTACAAAAAAATGTACCTATCAAAAAAACTTTATTTTTGCCAACACTACAGTGCCACTTTGTTTCTCTTCACAGCCGAATAAAGTACAGATAGGAAAGAAAATGAGAAACTTCAAATCAGTCAAATCATAAATCGGATGATATATAAAAAGATTAACCGAAAACGTCCTGCCGAGTAATTTAAGCTCAACGTTTTACTTACGTTTTCCTTCTGCTTTTCTTTTTTTTCTGTTTTCGTATAGATGATCTGCAACCGCTCTGCTCTGGGGCACTGGGGCTGGGGATGTTCTGTAAAATTAACAGAATTTGTACTTCTTAGGATTTAGGATTTCATAGAGTAGGAAAGGCTTCTACAGAAGTAAGTAGTACTAACCTGTGATAGACAACAAAAACAACAATAATAGCAAATTATACGTTGTGAAGTGCACTTGCAGTCGTGCAGTACTTAATTATGTACGTGCAATGTACTTACAGAGCAGAGAGGGCAAGGGTATATAGGCTTCCCCGCTGTAACCCCACCAAAGATTTATAATGCAGCTATAACAAGTTATTAAAGCTAGTCCCTAAAAAAGTACTCGAACTGGAACTGGATATGACTATAACCATAACCCTTTTCTTCAACTTTCAAAAGATAAACGAATTAAGTACCTACCTACATACAAAATGATTGGAAAAGGCTGCTTCCGTATTGACCTACCTTCGTTCTTATACACTTGTTGTACTGTTGTACTGCGTGATGACAATTTCTTTAGTGTTTTCTCTCTTTCCTGTTCCAGTTTTCAATTCCAGATGAATTCAAGTAAGGACCCAGGTTTCAGGCTTTTCAGACAAACGAAACTCATCCCCTAAAAAAATTCATAATAATAACATGGTGAGAACACGATTAAATCCAGACAGACGGGCAGTCAATCCAGCTTTAGTCCCGTTTAAAAGAAAATTATTTCCAGTCAAAATACAAGTTAAGCTTTCAGCATACTTGGTCAAGCTCGTTTTTTACACAATCATCGGGGTGTGCATGATGAAAATGAAAAAATGAAAATGAATGTAATGGACTGACCCGGACTGACCATATTAAAAACTTTATACGTCGTGAATTTAATTTAAGTAATTCCATAAAGGGCGAATTTACAGTCTTAAAGACCTGCCTAATATTCAAACGTACACATTTTACCCTCTACCCAGTTTGCCATTACAGACCCGTTTACAAATATAGGCCCTTTCTATTAAACGTACATTCACAGTAGGTCAATTTGGCTACACGCATAAACTACAAATTAACTGATTTTAAGAAGTAATAAACTAAAATAAAGAGATAATTCATCGTGGATTTGGTCCGTTTCACTAATATTAAAATAGGTCACAATATACATATATAGTAAAGTACAAACGAAGAAAATTTACAGAAACACAATTTTGAAATTATTTTCACTCACACATTTCAAAAATCAATGTTGACAAGAACAACAATAATTTGTAATAATTCTCAAGATTTTAAAACTCACCATTTAAATACCATCCAGCAAATCTTGGATAGAAAAGACAAAAATCTGAATTATCTTGAGCTTCAATTTAGTTTTGTCAATTTGCCACTGTCACGATTATACATAATATCCCCTTTACCAATTATTTTTGATAGCGTAGTAACAAAATCAATAACGGATGCGGATGAAGTAATTTTAGTTGTGGAATAATAAATCTTGTAAAGATAATTATTAAACTTTGAATGACGCTTTATTTTTTAACGTCGACCTCGACCTCCCGTTGCCTTTTATTTGATGCGAAATGATACTAGTGGAATCATCCATAATAATTGATTTTATTGATGAAATGACCTTTTTCTACGCACCCTTTACAGAGTAGAATTACTTTTTTAACATTCCCTTAAATTGAGAGATTTTTAGGATTCACCACCCTCCTATAGTTGGTGATATCATTTGCGGACGATCCCCTTTTACGATGATTCGTATATGAACTTTACTTGAAATAAATATCTGTCCTGGGGAGGATTGGGGGGGGGGCTATAAGACCATACTGTCTACCTAGTGCTACAGACACACGCCCAGCAAATCCAACGGGGTGCATTGATACAAACTTTTAAGTTCAGCTCTTAATCCGCTTTCAGCTCTTCAATCGATTATGGAAATAATACGATAATCATATGCAGGTAAAAAATATACAACTAAAAAAATATTCTCATATATTCGATATTTTGCTGTTCAATCCTAGCCATCATGCGATGATTTAGACAAGAAATCCCGGAATTAGCATTAATAAATTAGTGTTTGAGTATTGTGGATATTATATATGGCCTGTGTGTAGTTCAAGCGTTATAGAATATTTAAATTTTTTAAAATATGCATGAATTCATTCATTTTTATGCAAATATTTCATTTTTGGCTGACAGTCAAGAGTAGAGTAGAGATAATGCCCATTGTAAGAAAAATTGGAGATAAGGGGTCCTCCATAAACGTCACGAGTAGGGTCATTTGGTGTACTACGATATTGATGACATCCCATGCTAGAGAGAGCCATTTACGTAATGGTTAAGCTGATGACAGGGGGGACATCGGTCTTAAGAAATTGGGATATTTGGATGAAATTATTTACGAAAAACCCCTACGACATTTTTCGTTAGCTTGATTCTGATTTTTTGACCTGACTATCAAATTATGTTCGTCAAAAATTCGTTGGTAATTCTTTGCATTAGAATTGATGTGTTTTTCGTTTTAATAAGATTTGAGATGTAGCATTGGATCTTAAATTATATCCGCATGCATATAAGTAATATAGCTTATAATAAGTATGTGTAATTATTTTATTTGTATATTAAATATATCAGTATAGGTCTTTTACTATTGACTTTTAATATAGACTTGGTATCCTACTTTGATCCTGTTTCAGTTTCGAGTGTAATTTAGGTGTAAAATAAGAATGTGCATATACAGATACAGGCTAAGTCACACACGTTTATCAGCGTCACTGTTTTATTTTGTAATGAAGAGGCTTAACTTACATGCAGACATTTTACATGTAGGTAACAGCTGGAATTATTTTTTTGCTCTTTCACACACATGATTTTAAAATTATGTAAGTAAAATATTCAAAAATATGATATACATACTAATAGTAAATTAAATCAGTAAAAATAATATCTACCTATATACCGTGTGTATCCTATAATATCCCTATTCAAACTTCAAACTGAGACCTCCTATACACCCGAGTATACTTCGTACTATAACAGTCCCTCACCCTTAAACTAAATGTATTTCAAGAATTCCTGCCCCCAATAACGAAAACATATCCATCCGGGTGGCAGCGCCATTTTAATGTTGAGCCGTTGAACACCAGAAAGATAATGAACCGTTTCGTTAACGATGTATACGAACTTGTAAAACCACTAATACTTACTTTGCTAATGACATCGTGATTATATTATAGCTATGCCGCCTGCAAATGTTTTGTTACCCGTGTATGTATTATTTCAGACCGGCGTACTATTACAGGCCATTTATTGTTATACCCGCTTGTTATAAATATCAAACCCGTCAGATCCACCTACAATATTACTATAGTACTTTTTCATTAGACCCGATCATTATTACAAAGTATACGGTATACTATAATTTTCGTTGCTTAATTATGATGCATTATAATTTGCAATAATACGGTTTTAATACAACTTGGAAACTACCAATTGAATTTACCTTCTTTTAAGGATTTTTTGGACACTGAACCTGAACCATACTGACATATTCGACTATATGCTATATTATTTCAGTATAACATAATATTATTTTACTTTCAAGTTTTCACGTTGAAATTTTGTAGCGCTTAAAATTAAATCTAAAGGTAATTCGCCCCCTTCGATCAAACGATGGCTGCGGCAACTCCTTCACAATGTCATCTTCATCGCAAACATACATTTTTGGAATGGGCATCTGAACAAAATTATATTTAGATGAGGACTGTCCCCAAAGGAGGGCTTGCTTCGTTTTCATAAATTCCACTCGGTAGCTTTTCCGCCCGTCGGCTCCTACTGCTTCTTTATCGATGCGAGCCACATAATTTTTATAATTTGGACCGGTTCCGGATCTGACTAGTTTTTTCATTTGCTTTCCATTCCGGAATGAAGGAACCACTTCCGTCCGCACTATTTTGTACGGGGAACACGATGGATATTTCTTGGCATAGTTGACCCAGGTGTAACTGAAAGTAGACGTGGTGGCGGTCGTGGTAGCAGCAGTACTGACAGAAGGCTCTGAAGTCATCGGGGAAGTAGCAGTAGTAGTAGATGCTGATGGAATGTTATTTACAAGGTCAAGGTCAAGGTTCAACTTTCTAGGGGGCTGCAATGTAGGGGGTGATGACATTTTATGGAGTTGAAGTTGTTGCTTTTCAACTGGCGGTTTCGGCTCAACAGTGGAATTATTAACATTATTTTCATTTTGAGTTTCACCCGAAATCCTAGGTTTGAAATTCCCAGAAGAATTGCTATTAGCAGACGATGAGCAGTATTCTGGAGATGCAGGAGGAATCACTGAATTGTTGCTATTTTTCAATTTCATGCACGGAAGAATTAGAACAGGATTCCAATTTGAAGAATGTGTGAGTTTTTTTATTGTAGAATCCCGGTTTTCTAATTCTTTCTTGAGTCGATTAATTTCAATAGCCTGTTCGTTAACAAGATTTTGAAGGCTGGTAATTTTATGAAAGGATAACGATGCAAGATCATTCCGAGAAATGCTACATGTGCACTGCTGTTGCTGTTGCTGTTGTTGACTCCTTTGAAAAGTGACCGCCTCATCGGCATCGGCAGCGCTAGTGCTACTGATGGTGGTCATTGCTATCCCTGATTTTGCTTTGGACGAGTCGGGACCGGAACCGATTTTCATATTTCCACTCTTATTAGCATCCAATTCCTGAGGTCTTTGTAAAAGCGGCGGGGTAGGGGTCAACTCCATGATAGTTTTCACTGGCAGCTATGTTCTGGCAATATAATGTCAAAGCAGGCACCTAAAAATAAACAAAAATAGAGAGTTAACTACAGTACTTAATTGTATTACCGATCGTGGAAGTCCCTTGTTCTAGGACTGAATTAGATCTAATATTATTAAACTAATTTGTTACATCATAATCATGTGTCTTAATAATATATGTATTAACCTTTCTAGGAAACTTATACAGTCAGAAACAGTGGGACCGAGGCATCATCAACAAAGTCAGTCAATTTTTTTTATAATGTAGGTAAGTTAATTGAATATTTTTTATATTCAATATTAACTACATGAACTTCTTTGTAACTGCTATATGCTTCTAAAACCTATGAAATTTTAAAGCCACAATGTTTGTTCCTATCTTTTGTATTTTGGTCATCGAAGTTTTTTTTAGTTCCTCCAAAAATCCAAAATCAACTTACACTGTTTTCGTATTACTGAAAGCTAGCACACAAATTAGTATTAATACGGGCTGTACTATGTTATAGTTGTTGCTTACTTAATTCATACACATGTTCCAGTTGATAAATATTCAATAAACACTACTTTCCAGCACTTATTATATAATTATTTATAGGTATGAGTTTTACCTGGTTGACGTAAGATTCGTTCTCGTATATTCTTTACTTAAATACGATCACGTCTACTGCTGACAGTGCTGACTGCTCAAAAAGTAACAAAAGCTGACTGCTGACTCCTCGTACAGTATGTGTTACTGCGTTACTGTGTTGTGAGGAAAACTAACTTGAAATAGTGACTTCAATATTTCGTATGCAGTGCTACTTCTACTAACTTCTATAATTATATTCACGAACAGGAAAGATCTGAAGGAAAATGGAACCGCACAAGATTGGCTGCTATCATCCGCATCTGTATGTAAATATAACTGTGCAACAACCTCTTCGCTTCAGTCTTCAGACGGTTGACTGTGACTGCGGAAAAATCAGCCGCTGGTCGGGATCGTATAGAATCTGGAACATTCCAAGAATTTATGCTCGAACTTGCGTAGCGCTCGCAACTATTCTATTAGTACTACCTAAACCAACAAATGTAGAAATGGGATAAAAGTTAAAGGTGACTGTATTGTAAGAAAATCTATTTAAATTTAAAAGCGGAGAATCCAAGTTTTGTTTACTGACTAAGTGCAGGGGCGGACTGGGATCTATTTGGGCCGCGGAATTAACCATTACCAGATTGGGCGTTCAGGGGGCCCACACTGG
>JAQFZE010002093.1:0-15488 GCA_034695245.1 Dicyrtomina saundersi | reverse complement strand
AGTCCGTCTAATAAAATTTTACAGGAACAACGAATAATGAATAAATGGTGACATATTTAGTTTTTTGAACTCAATTTACCATTCAATACAGTAACGTATCTATTTAAATAGAACAAATACACAATCTCAGTTTTGAAAAAAATGGACTTATCCCGTTTTGCAAAAAAAACTCTTCATTTATAACTCCAGTTTCCTTATTCTAGAATTCAATCCATTACCTTGTAAAGTCAAAGTGTAATAAAAAGAGCATTCATTTTACACTATAGAATTTTATTTTTGTGTATTGGTATGTATATGAAGTATTATTACTATTCGAAAACCTTTTGTTCTGTTAGCTTCCTGACTGATTCCTGGCTATAAATAAAAGTACCTGCCCAAGTCTGTCACACACAGTCTGCTTAAATACATAATTCAAAAATATGACGTTCGTTTCAGACCAGTTTTTAATTCGTCAGTGTTCGTATTCGCACTAGATTGGTATTTATTGCAGTAATAAGAATTATTTGAAATTGCTTCCTTTATTTCTGAGCACTCAATATATTAAATTATATTTTTCTCCTGTGTAATAATAATTCTGGAGAGTATTTACTACGTTCTTAATTTTTATAATTTCTTATTCCTTTAAAAATGGTGTCGCTTAATAAATATTAAACATAGAAATATTGTGAACATAAGTAATTAATATGACAACAGTTCGTGCCAAAAATATCATTTTTACATTCTACCTCAGCTGTGTGCTGATTTGGATTGGTTACAATTTAAAAAATCCTGCGCCAAAATTAGCGTTATCACCAAATAGTTCACACGAGGGAAAAAGGGTGATTGAAAAAAGTCCATACGACTCAAAAATTAAAGGTTCTTCTTACGAGAACCGACTTGGCTTTGCAATCAAATCCACATCTCAAATAGTACCCAAATTTTGGAAAAACGTTTTAGCTACAAAGGACATTCAGTCGTTCAAAAACGTTAAAAGAATTCTACTTTATGACCCACATCCTACGTGGAATCACAACTACTGCCCGCTCTATAATTCACACGCTGATTTCAAATGTGAATTTATTGCGCGGCCATCTACTAAAAATGGGAACGAATGCAACACCTCACTTGAAGATCTGGTTAAAACTGTTGATGCTATTTTTATTGTTCGAAACTTGAGGCATACAGACAATGTTGAGAGACTATTGGATTTCGCAGTATTCAAAAACAGAGGCAATGATGCTACATCGGCTGCAGGCGTTGGCCTTGGCCTTGGAGGGAAAATTACAATTCCAAAACTCATCTACTGGACGGCAGAAGCGCCATTTTGGAAAAATTCTTTCAGCATCCGAGCCCAGCCAAAGTATAAACTGGCAGAAATAATAAATAACCCATCCAGAGATTATTTAGCATCATACTGGCGAGGCTCTGATATCTATTCACCGTACTACGCATTTGAGCGATTTAACAAAAGTGACGGAAAAATCAGTAATATTCCAGGTAACTAATAGTAACTAAAACCCTCAAAATTTATTACGTTTTTTTTGAAAACTGCTTACCACCTATTTTACACATTTTAAAGTCAATTATGCCCAAGGACGGACAAAAGCGGTAGCGATTGTCGTTTCAAATTGTGGCGCCAACAATAATCGTCTTGGTCTTGTGCGGGAACTACAAAAATACATTAACGTGGATGTCTACGGACGCTGTGGAACCCTCAAGTGTGACTGGGAAACTTGCTTTAATCACATTAGGAAGGACTACAAATTTTATTTAGCCTTTGAGAATTCAAACTGTAGAGATTACATTACAGAAAAACTTTTTGAAAATGCGTTCTCGTAAGTTTCACATTTTTGTATGAAACTAACAACAGCTTGATTTCTGGAGCATGGTTTAAAATGTATAAATTTAACGCTTAAAAAACGTTTCGTTTTGTTTTCTAAAGCTATGACCTCCTGCCGATCGTGATGGGAGCGCATCCCTCAGACTACAAAGCAATTGTACCCGCTCATTCCTACATCCACATTGAAGACTTTGACTCGGTTCAAAAGCTTGGCGAGTACCTGCATTTGCTGGATACAAACGACACCTTGTACAATGGCTATTTTAATTGGAAAAATGTGGGAGTCTATGAACAAAATAATTTTTTCTGCGAAGCTTGTGCTTTTTTACACGTTCAAAGTTTATTACGAAACCAAAATCGAGAAAATACAAACATTATTAATACAATGCATGTCAAAAGGGGAAATGAAACGCTGCTGCCATATCTTCATTTTCAAGATGAGTACTTGTTTGAAACATTTAATTGGACCAGTCAGGATGACAGAATGTGCTTGAAAAGAAATCAGTGGTACTGGAATCGGTAACGACGCCACTCCTCACGTGCTCACGTCGTCGCTGCTGTTACATTTAGTTACGAGTTTTATTATGCATTATTTTGTACTTGCATTACAGTAAATATTATCAAGCTCTCAATGCGTAACACCAACACACGATCATTGTACAGTTAATAAATTTTTGTTGATAGGAAAGTGTTTCGTCACTGGAAGCAGTGACATCATTTACTGACCATCCCTGAGTTAAGGTAATTATATAGGATTGGGATGGTATGTAATGGGTGATAATTTCGCTAAAATTATTTATGGACGATTCCAGAGTTTAAATGATGAAATCCTTGTCGGAGGTACTAAAAGAGGTTTGGTTGACTTTATTTATGGACCACCCCTGAGATAAAATGATGACATGGGAGTGAGCTGGTACTAAATAAGTGATAATTTGGTTGACATCATTTACGGAGCAACCCTGAATACGTTCTTAGCTAAGTATTTATATGCTCGTAATGTAAAAGTTTTCATGTGTTTATATACGCGAAACTTAACCAGCTTTCAGCTCACTTACATGACATGCATTGTCGCTCTTTTTTAGATGCTGAGCTTTAGCTCATAGATCATCTAATAAAATGGTTTTGTCCGTCCGTCCTCTTTTCTGTCTGCCTATACTTCATTCCGTTACTGTACGCCACAGGTCACAGTTTTGAACCAATTTGATTAAAATAAATGTTAAAATCTCACAAATGCGATGTAGATGAGTTGTATAGTTTTTGGTTATGATCTACTTATTAAGTGTTTTGGAATTAGCAGTTAACTCTCAAAATTTTTTACACTTTGTTTTGGCCAGCCACAAAAAACCAGGTCTCAGCCCGCGTAAGGTTACATTCACTTACATATATACAAACTCCAAGTTTGTCCATAGACTTTCTTTTGTTTAAGCACACCGCCGGGTAAATTATATGGTATTTACACAGACTACAACAACCAATAACATTATTGGCATTATTGCACGAGTCATTTAAGGGTGGATGGCGGGATTCACGACTCTACAGATACAGTGCTATAGCTTCTGTTAGTTATTAGTAGCAACAATAGCAGTCAACAGACACCACGTAACTAAATGGGTTATAGATGGTGACGGATCGTCCGTAAATGACGTCCATCCAATATCAGTATAGTTTTTAGTACCCCTGTTTCCAACTTTAAAATTTTTTTCGACCTATTTTAACTAAAAACATGCCATGATTAAACCTATATAGGTTATAGATATTCAGGGATCGTCCATAATGACGTCCTTCAAATATCATAGCTTTTAGTACCCCCATTTCCAAACTTAAAATTTTGTTCAACCTATTTTAACTACAAACATGTCATGAATATAACTATATAGGTTATAGATATTCAGGGATCGTCCATAATGACGTCCTTCAAATATCATAGTTTTTAGTACCCCTATTTCCAAACTTAAAATTTTGTTTAACCTATTTTAACTACAAACATGTCATGAATATAACTATATAGGTTATAGATATTCAGGGATCGTCCATTATGACGTCCTTCAAATATCATAGTTTTTAGTACCCCATCTCCAACTTTTTTTTTCGGCTTATTTTTTAACTGCATGGCACGTACATTCGTAGATGGCATATTAATGGTACGGGAGGCTCCATAAATGACGTCATTTGTAAATGGTGCAATTCTCAAATATGTTGAACCTTTTTTTTAACTACATGCCACGAAGGTACATCCCTATATAGCTTTTTGATGGTGGGGGAGCCTCCAATAATGACGTAATTTGTAAATGGTGCAATCCTGAAAAAATTTCCAGCTTTATTAAACTGCCTACTGCGTATATTAGTGCATGGCTTATTGATCGTAGTGGAGCTTCCATGAAACTTATATTATCTTTTGGCGTTACTTGAATTATATGGCCCCTTTGTTGAAGCTCAGCATCTACTTCGGGCCCCGGTCCTCATGCTTAAGCTGTCAATCATCTGGAGATTCTTTCAAAAGTCTCAGTTAACTAACGTATACATCCTTCTAGCGTTCTAGCTAACACGCACACTCCATTTGATTGTTTAATAGGTCAAAATCTTCAGTTTCCTTCATATACAATCGAAGATTACGTAAAAGATATAATTATTTGAAATATGTGTTGTTCGTAGAATTTTGTCATTTGTCACAATTCTACACAACTTAGAGTGATGAAGCCAAAAAGGTCCTAAATCATAGTGAAATCGCTCAGAATGCTGAGAATCCAACCGACATTACTTTTTGTTTCTTGGCAATCCTAATCTATGTACTACTTGCAAGAAGACGTGTAAATTAGTAAGTTTAGACCAGACCACTTTTACAGCATTTCGATGAAAAATGGGGGATTTCAGTTTTTCATTTTTTGCTGGTACCTCTAAAAATAAAATATCAAATATCAATCTAATACCGTAGATTGCTTACTTATGTTAGTTGATCATTACTCCTAAAAAGTTGCAACTGAAAAGCAACTGTCGCAGAATTTTCAATTTTTTACCTACGCTTATTCTCTAATTAAAAAATAGAGAAACATGACCTAGATATTACAAAAGTTTGTAATATGGCATACTGGATCTATTGAGTTATTCCTATTAAACTGTCAATTTAATTTTTGGGTTTAAATAAAAATGTCTGATAAAGATTACGCGTAAATCTTATATATAGCCACGCTCATGCTTTATATCTAAATATTAAACATAATTAAACAACGTTATATATACTATTCTGATGTTTAGCAGATTATGTGATTACACATATTATACAAAAGTTTCATAATGTTTGCGTGTACAAACACGATTTGGTAAAAACATTTAGGCACGTATAAACTAGAAACTCAATGTTTATATGGTTACACCTGTGCAAACACAGAAATGGCATATTTTTAATCTATAGTAATATCAACACGACCTAATGCAGAGTGTTCCAAGAAGTTAAACTCCCTACAATTTATCAAGGTTACTGTTTTCTAATCAGAAGAAGGAATTTTCGGATAATGTATTTATTTGTACACTTCAACCAAAAAATATGTGTATTGTAACGTTGCTGACCCCCAGGAGTCAAGTGGGTTGCCATGGTATTCACTAAAAACAAAAAGTCGGTTGATTAAGAAGGTTCGAATCGACTCAATTACATTTTTTTTTGTAGTCTTAAGAGATAATTACTAGTATTTCAACTTTTTTTAACCGTCAACTAAGTTGAATCTTGTGGAAAACCTGATTTTTAGTTTTTTTTTAAATTACATGAGAATCACGCAATCTTAAGCGGTCAATCAAAATCAAAACTTGCTAAATAGTTGGTCTTCGTCTAATGAAGGAAGCTCCTAGGGTGGTACTCTCCATTTCTAAAAACATAAAATACAATTGGCAAATTATACCGTGTGAATGAAGACCCCCGCCAACTTTTTGAAAACTTTTACTTTTAATTTGTTTTCAAAATTGTTGGAATATTTAAAGGGCCTTAGAAATAAAGGGGTGTTTTAATTTTCTAGACCCCAGTACACCATAGTAATAGCAACGTTTCATTTAAGACATACTGTATAAAACGGAAAACAAAATATACAAATAGGCAAACAAACCAAATACATTGGTCTTATTCGCGTGTTAGTGTTCCGTAGGACTGTTTAGTTCTAAAGATTAAATATCATCGGCAGATAATAATGCTAAATAGCGTAATGGGAAAGAAAATAAATCATTACACGTTTTTTGTCACTTTTAGCATATGCAAAAACTCTTGACATTGATTTTAAACAAATAAAAATTTAAAACTGCAAACAACAATGCTAAGAACAAGTCCGTACTTACAACAAAGTTGCTTAAAAATTTTTACGTAGAAATTACATACCTATCGTTGCATGTCATTCAAAAACAATTTTACACACTAACTGTCTGGGAAGGCTTTTGTTTAAAAGTTCTTGCCAACCCATATGTCTCACACAAAAAGTGCAATCCCAGAGCCGTTCATTAAAAACCAGTATTTAGGTTATTTGGAGCAATAACCTAATCCACAGTATTTTTAAAACACCTGTCCTGACAAATTAATTGAACAACTATCAAGATGTCAACTTGTCTGAAAGTTGCATTGCTAGCAGTTGTTTTTCCATTTGCTTTCTGCTCTGGATATTCCCTCAACAGTCTACTCCTTTTAAAACTTGAGCTCATTTGGAATCCACTTAAGACTTGCCAGTTTATTTTAATGACCGAAAATCCTATTGCCTCTAAGTTTGGAAGGGAAGTTCAAGAACACGCCGTCCAAACTCTGAAAAAATTAAAAGCATCTTCTCAGAACTTTAATGTCTTTAAGCGACTCAACAGAAACTCCCAGTATCTTAAGTACCAAGAAACGTGTTACATTTTCGTTGTGATTCCATCCTTGCTTCAAACCACCATAGCTAACCTATATTTTCCATTTTCACGTATATCTTTAAACCGGGCACTTTTGAATAATATAAGACCTCATACAGATATTTATCTATTTCTCACAGATGCATTAAAATACAGTAGGACAAAGGGATACGAATCAACGTTTGATGCTTCTGAACTATGTACCGTTCCTTTAAACTTTTTTTGGGTAATTTTGAAGCTGCATAAGACAAACAATATTGTGAATGTGGTCACTATGTTCACAGTCAAATTACAATTTACAAATGGCAAACATGTGTGGTTATTGCAACATTGGGGTTATGCAATTTTATCTGAATGGGCATCTTACAAAGAGATGTTGAAAAGATCTGAGAAATTGCGATGGAACTTGGAAAAGACAAAAATGTTTCTTAACGGTTATGCAAAAGGTGCTTTCACACAAATTGCAAATTTAAAAAGGATCAAAAACCGCAATTTCTATGGAATTCAATTGTTAGATTCAGTAAAGACGCAAGTTTATTTCAATTCCTTGACAATGATTGCGTCTATGTTAGAAGACCGACTAAATTATTATTTCATTTTCTTGTTAAGGGACAGAGTTAAAGAGCAAATGAGCTGTAAATTTGGACGCATAACTGCTATGAGTTACCCCAGATATAGCAATATTAAGTATAAATATGAAAGCTACCAGGTCAGGGTGATCGTCATAGAACAAGTGGACCGATTTCTTTACGTATCAAGCTACAAGGATTTTATACCAAGTCATTTGTATTTTTTTGTTCTGCCTTTTGATTGGCCAGTCTGGGTCATTTTAGTAGCTACTGTGCTCACGCTTGCACTAATTTACAAGCAAGTTTGGCCTGGCCTAAACATCCAGTTTGGATTTGAGCTTGCGTTTCTCCCCCTTGTTAATCAAGTTAGACGAAGTACAACGAAGAGAAGAGAAAAATATTGGCTGTACATTGCATGGTTGATTGCAGCATTTTTGATCAGTTGCATTTTCACCTCGTATTGGCAAAGTTATAGATTAGTTCCATTACCAGTGGAGGGCAATAAATCCTTTCAGGATTTAATTAATGAGAATTGTACAGTTGTAGCAAATGATAAACATATACAACAATTAGAAAAAAATGCAAATAAGAATTACGGTGTCGATGCGTTTCGTGCCCAATTATTACTTAAACATTTATTGAAACGTAGTATCAGCAGTGGTTTAATTGATTTGTGGGAAACAGTGAAAACAACAAAGTACTGCTACTTGCTACGACAAGATGAGGTTCCTTTCTTTATATTTGTGAATTACAATTATTTAAGAATCCGAAAACGCATGACAAAGGATAATCTATTTTTAAAACCCGTTGCGTGGTCTTTTCTTGCACCTAACGTCGACATACCTGTCAAAGTATTCAAGTGGTTATTGAGTTCAGGAATTTATGATTACTGGCAGGATTTATATTGGAAACAAGTAACAGAGCATAGTTTTCGAGTAGCTTCAAACAGATTTGGCCAGCACAAGAAACATGTTATAAAAACTCTTAATTCAAAAACTGAAGATGTGATGGTGCCTCTTTCACTTGACGACTCTTTGGTAGCATCGGCATATTATTGTTTTCTTGCTGGAATTAGTCTTGCTACTGTCAGTCTCGGATATGAAATTCTGCATTGGTGGCGGATGCATCGAAGACTACAATCCTGGATGTTACCGTGAATTGTGAATAACTTATATTCTTACAAGCTTGGGCCTTTGATAGTCACATATATTGATTGAACAGCTTTAAAAAAAAACATTTACAAATCCATAATATATAGGAATACATTAAGGACACTAGGTTTTCTTAATGGTTATCTAGATAAGCAATTGTTTTTGTTTTAAAACATGACAAACAATGACAGATTATTTTTATTGTTTCAATGCTTGAGTTAAAGCTATTTAAACTTTGTTTTTTTGTTTTACGCCAATACTATAGCTGCTTTTTGAAGTCACAATACCTACATTTATAACTCCAGTTTTCTAAATACAGAATTCAGTCCATTACCTTGTCAAGTGTAATAACCAGAGCATTCATTACCTACATTCTACCTAATTTACCGGAATTTTACAACATAATGCGCCTCTATTATCACTTACAGTTTCCATGACAACGGTCTTTTAATTTTTAAATTTCACATAAAACAGGTTGTATGGGCCACAAACTCAAAACAAAAAAAAACGGTGTCTGCTTATTTTTCAAGAGCTTTTTAATGATATATCACATGACAAAATCCGTTAATTTGTTTTAATTTTCAATTGTGTTTTTTTCAAACCATTTAAAATCTGATAACACGCGTTCGTCCACTAAATTATTTAAATTCGCCTAATTGTTACCGTTCGAATAGTATACCATTTTAGTGTAATTTCATTGAGTTACCGGTCGAAATATTCATTTAATACAATATTTAATGTTTTAGCGGGAAATTCAAAAATTGGAATTTTGAATTTTTGGTTGCATCACAGAAATTTATTATGAATAACATAACCAACAACACATTGTGCGGCCTAATTGCTTCCCTTAATTTAAAACCTGTAAATTGAATCTAAAATTTGGCGGCAAATTCAAAATGCCTAATTTTGCTGTTAAGGCCGCCATGAAACAAGGGCGTGAGCCCTTGTTTCTTCTACACTATATATTAGCAAATATTGCAGTATAGTGTACAGATATTATGTATATGAAATGAAAGTACTATGCGAAAACCTTTTTTTCTGTTTAGCTTCCTGGCTGATTCCTGGCTATAAATAAAAGTACCTGTCCAAGTCTGTCGCACACAGTCTGCTTAAATACATAATTCAAACATATGACGTTTGTTTCAGAGCAGTTTTTTAATAATAATATAATAATAATAATTTATTCATTTTGTCGATTTGGCCTCAGCCCATACAACATTAGTTTTTTAATGCGTCAGTGTGTTCGTATTCGCACTAGATTCGTATTTAATGCAGTAATAAAAGAATTTGAATTTGCTTCCTTTATTTCTGAACACTCAATAGATTATAATTTTCTTTCTATAGAATTATTATTATATTTCCTACTCCTTTAAAAAAAAAGTGTCGCTCAATAAATATTTTACATAGGCATTAACACACGAAATTAATATGACAACATTGACAACTCTCCGCAAAAATATCATTTTTACATTATTCGTAAGCTGTGTGTTAATTTGGATTGTATACAATTTAAAACAATGCGCGCCAAAATTAGCGTTATTACAAAATAGTTCACACGAGGGAAAAAAGGTGATTGAAAAAAGTGCATACGACTCAAAAATTAAAGGTTCTTCTGACGAAAACCGACTTGGCTTTGCAATCCAATCTGCATCTCAAATAGTACCCAAATTTTTGAAAAAAATTTTAGGTACAAAGGAAAGCCACATTCAGTCGTTCAAAAACGTTAAAAGAATTCTGCTTTATGACCCACATCCCACGTGGAATCACACATACTGCCCACTCTATAATTTACACGCTGATTTAAAATGTGAATTTATGTTATGTGAGCGGCCATCAACTAAAAATGGGAACAAATGCAACAAATAACTTGAAGAAATGGTTGAAACCGTAGACGCTATTTTTATTGTTCGAAACTATAAGCATTCAGACAATGTTGAGAGACTATTGGATGTCGTAGTATTCAAAAACGGAGGCAATGCTGCTACATCGGCTGCAGGCGTTGGCCCTGGCCTTGGAGGGAAAATTAAAATTCCAAAACTCATCTACTGGACGGCAGAAGCGCCATTTTGGAAACATTCTTTCAGCATCCGAGCCCAGCCAAAGTATAAACTGGCAGAAATAATAAATAACCCATCCAGAGATTATTTAGCATCATACTGGCGAGGCTCTGATATCTATTCACCGTACTACGCATTTGAGCGATTTAACAAAAGTGACGGAAAAATCAGTTATATTCCAGGTAATAAAAACCCTCAAACTTTATTACGTTTTTTTGCAAACTGCTAAACACATATTTTACACCTTTTAAAGTCAATTATGCCGAAGGACGGACAAAAGCGGTAGCGATTGTCGTTTCAAATTGTGGCGCTAACAATAATTGTCTTGGCCTGGTGCGGGAATTACAAAAATACATTAACGTGGATGTCTACGGACGCTGTGGAACCCTCAAGTGTGACTGGGAAACTTGCTTTACCCACATTAGGAAAGAGTACAAATTTTATTTAGCCTTTGAGAATTCAAACTGCAGAGATTACATCACCGAAAAACTTTTTAAAAATGCGTTCTCGTAAGTTTTTGTTTTTTGTATGAAATTAACCACAGCTTGATTTCTGGAGCATGGTTTAAAATGGATGAATTTAACGCTTAAAACGTTTTATTTTTTAAAGCAATGGCCTCCTGCCGATCGTGATGGGAGCGCATCCCTCAGACTACAGAGCAATTGCACCCGCTCATTTCTACATCCACATTGAAGACTTTGACTCGGTTCAAAAGCTTGACGAGTATCTGAATTTGCTGGATAAAAACGACACCTTGTACAATGGCTATTTAATTTGAAAAACTGTGGGGGGCTATAAACAAAATAATTTTTTCTGCGAAGCTTGTGCTTTTTTACATGTTCAAAGTTTATTACAAAACCAAAATCGGGAAAATACAGACATTAATAATACAATACATGTCAAGAGGGGGAATGAAACGCTGTTGCCGTATCTTCATTTTCAAGATGAGTGCTCGTTCGAAACATTTAATTGGACAAGTCAGGATGACAGAATGTGCTTGAAAAGAAATCAGTGGTACTGGAATCGGTAGCGAAGCCACTCGTCACGTCGTCACTGCTGTTAAATATACATAGTTACAAGTTTTATTATGTATTATTTTGTACTTGGATTACAGTAAATATTATCAAGCTCTCATTGCGTTAAACCAACACCCGCTTATTGTACTGCAAACATTTAATAAATTTTTGTTTATAGAAATTTTAATTTGGGAACTCTTTCTCATTAGTTCCAATACCATTGGTATTGTTCTAAGCACAGTTGTTTGTTTTGTTTCGTGAATTGGAACGTAGAAAAATCATATTTATCGATTTTTTAAAATACGGAATAGAGAACGATTTCTCATTTTTCTTAAAATTCCAATTTAGTCTTCGTCCAGTTAAAGAACTGCGCTCCACGGTTTTCTCTGAAGTTTTTAGATTTTCCAAATGCGAATAAGCGCAGACTTCACAAATATAATGGTCATCAACATTATGAAATTGTCCAGTTCCTTTCCAGGAAAAGTACTCGTTGTACAAAGTGTCGTTTTGGGGGAGGAGGCGCTATAGTGATCAGCAAGTTTTTCGATGGTGTCGAAATCTTGAATGTGAATGTAGGAATTTGAAGGAGCGATTGCTTTGTAGTATGAGGGATGGGGGCCAAGCACAATCAGTAGCAAATCATTCTTTTGAACAAACAAGTTTAGATATAATTAAACACAAAAAATTAGCAGGAGCAATTACTTGTGACACCTAATGACACTTACTTGTAGGCATTTCTGAAAAGCTTTTCCGTGATGTAGTCCCTACAGTTTGCATTTTCAAACGCTAAATAAAATTGTTAATGTTTTTTAATCTCTTTAAAACATTTTATACGATCACAGGACAGAGTTCCACATGTACCAAAGATGTCCACGTCAATGTATTTTTGAAGTTCTTCCACAAGACCCATTCGATCGTTTCGTGCTCTACAATTGGAAACTACAATTGGCGCCATTTTTCAGACAGACAGACAGACAGACAGAAAGACAAAACCATTTCAATAGAGATGCCTATGCTCTGGAGTAGGGTGGTACTAAATAAGTAAATGCTTGGTTGAAACCTTTTATGGACCATCCTGTAGTTAATGTGATGACATGAGAGTGGGGCGGTACGAAATAAGTAACAATTTGGTTGACTTCATTTATGGAATATCCCTGAGTTAAAATGATGACTTGGGAGTGTCTGGGTACTAAATATGTGATAATTTGGTTTACATTATATATGGACCATCCCTTAGTTAAAGCGATGACATAGGAGTACGGCGTTTCTAAATATGTACTAATTTAGTTGACATCATTTATGGACCATTTTTGATTCAAAATGACTATATGTGAGTGAAACGGTAACAAATAGGGGATAATTTGGTTGAAATCATTTATGGGCTATCCCTGAGTTAAAGCGATGACATGTGATTGGGGCGATAATAAATGAGTGGTAATTTTGTAGACATTATTTATGAACTATCACTGAGTTAAAGTGTTGACATGGGAGTTGGGCGGTGATAATTGGGTGAAAATTTGGATGACATCATATACTGACCATCCCTGAGTTGAATCAACGATACAGGATTGGGAAGGTATTTAATGGGTGATAGTTTGGTTAAAATTATTTATGGACGATTCCAGAGTTTAAATGATGAAATCCTTGTGGGAGGTACTAAAAGAGGTTTGGTTGACATTATTTATGGACCACCCCTGAGATAAAATGATGACATGGGAGTGAGCTGGTACTAAATAAGTGATAATTTGGTTGACATCATTTACGGAGCAACCCTGAATACGTTCTTAGCTAAGTATTTATGCTCGTAATGTAAATTTGTGAGTTTTCATGTGTTTATATAGTTACACGAAACTTGACCAGCTTTCAGCTCACTTACATGACATGCATTGTCGCTCTTTTTTCTCCCGAAACCTAGATTTTGATTATTGGTTAATTCAACTGCTTATTGCAAACTATAATTCCGATAATAACTAAAATCTGTACAGCACAACTCCCTCGCATTTGTGGGAGATTGGAAGTTGTTTAAAAATCAAGCAAACTAAAGCGCAATATAGCGACTACAGCATTTTTGCTGCCATGAAAACTGCCAAGCATTAAGAGATGAGTGAAATGCAAAGGTTATAGGTGCAACTAATTCTATTATTCGTATGTCCTACGATTACCTTGAGGTTATTTGCTCGTAATCCTGTTGTCAAAATATTACCATGTATGATAAGGCGTGGAAATATCAGATCCCCGCCAGTACGAGGCCAAGTGAGCTCTTTTCCTGCCTTTATAAGATGAGTTAATTTGCATTTCAAAACCATTCGGTGGAAAAGGAGACTCAAATGTAACGTAAAACAATTTTTTGGATTTTTTCAATCATCTTTAGTTTGTAGTCACTATCCATCATTGATTGTAAATTTTGAACGTTTGAAAAATCCTCATGCCTAACAATAACGTCAAAGTCTGTTTGCGTCATTAAATCTGTAAACGTCGCATTGCTCATTGATTGCGGGAGCAATGAATTTGCATTTAAATTCGAGGTTTTTGGTACACCTGTTGTAGTTCCAGCGATCGTAGGCACCGTACATTAGTATCTTGTTCACTTTTGATTTCTATTTCGATATTTTTGACTGAAGAGGGACACTTTGTGTTCTTTCAAACGAGGCAGCTAAAAACATATGTCTGTTTTTGGTTGTTGCCTCGTTTTTTTTAATCACAATGGGGTATAGTGCAATAACTATATGCACTTGCGCAGGTATTTATATTGAGTTTTAACACTTTTTCTAATTTAGTAAAAAATTATTATAACTAATATTTTTCTGGATTTGAAGAAAACTTTAAAAAAATAAATGCGATACTATAATAAAGCCACAAAGCGTCCCCCTTGAAGTACATATGTATGAAAATGCGATATTTTACATGTAAAACGTGACGATTTTGATGTTCTTTAACTTTTGTCAAAATATCTTGCCAAGACTTAGGTTTGACTTGAAATTTTTCTTGGATAGCAAAACCCAGCCTTTCTTTTGTTATTCCTTTAATCTTGGAATCGTAGGCTTTTGGTTTTTCCACCCAAAATGATGTGTCTTCTTTTTGTCTACTATTCTTTAAACTAAGTCTGTTACTAATCGTACGTTTGACTAGCGACAAGTTATACAAGAAAAAACGCCGAGACAGCGGTTTTCTGAATTTTTAATTGTTTGGATTGCATACAAAAATATCCACTATGATTAAAAAACACGAGTGCGAAGATGACCAACATAAAGCACAATACGTAGGCAAAGTTCGACTTTTTGATAAAAACTCTCGCCATTTTTTGAAAATAAAATAACGCATACAAATAGTAGAAGAAGAATATAGAATATAAACAATGAATATCAAATTACAAAATGAAAGTAATTCTCTTTTGTGCTATTTTATACAGTATTATTAAATTAATTACTTGCACATTTAAACAAAACACAACTAGTTTCTTGCTGCCTTTATATGCCATGACCTTGCGCATTAAAATACTGACGCAGGGCCAGCGCCCGAGGCAGCCAGCCATTACATTCACAAGGGATGGTAATTATTGTATGTATATACAACTATAATAAATCCTGAGTGTAGTATATTGTAAACAACAAGCAATATACAATACTGAATTTTCTGCAATGTGTTCTGAGTTTATATTTAACACCAAAACCTTTTATCTACATAATTTAATTGAGACAATAACCCTACACCACTAAATACAATAAACGCACGGATTTAATTATGTAGTAAAAAAAACAATGTCGATTTATTTTAAACCACCTATTATGCTACGTACCAAAAGTGTCCAAACTGAAAGTAAAATTAATACGTATTGTTTAGATCTAAACGGCAGTCATATTTTTTTTAACTATATACAAAAACACGACTGTGAAAAAACAACAATATTTACTATATAGTTCATGGCGACTATTCCGAGACCGGTGGGGAGGGTTCCGACTGTACAAGAATGACATGAGGTGGGAGAGGATTGCTGGGGGTGGCTCGTTTCTGTCCCTTGT
>JAQFZE010002092.1:0-15491 GCA_034695245.1 Dicyrtomina saundersi | reverse complement strand
ATGGAGTGCAAGTGCACTATTTACCGCTAATCAACCTTGTTAACGTGACATTTTAAATTAGGCGAGTACATATTACGTTTTGAGTCTGCTGTCCCCTCTCTGTTTTGGTTTTAGTTTCCGTCTCGGCGCTCTGTACATCACTGATTCATCGATCTCGTCTCGCTGTGCTCTACGGTCATAATAATGCCATATGTGTTTTGCGATTACAATTTTTTTTACATTTCAAACTAGGTATAGGTGCTGAAAATATAGAATAGAATAATTACATTAAAGCCTTCTCTCAAGTATAATGTGGATGTGTATAAGGTATAGGCTTTGAGGTTAAAAGGTTTCTTGAACAAACTTAACCATGCGGTGATTCATTTTGCTAATCCTAATTACATGTGTGCTATGCATTCCGAATTCTTTAATAATGTAATCTTTAGACTTAAGGGTGCATTATTACTCATGGGCATAGGGCCTAGATATTTAGTACTGCAAAAAACCAATATCTGTTTGCTTGTTTAAGGCGGAAATGTTATAAAAGAATTATTATTAGTATCAATTTTATTTTAATAAAGTTGTCAATCTCTAATTAGGTTCAGGGTTCAAATTCCAAGCTAGACAATTGAAATATCTGTCAGGGTAACTGTATCTACCTAGATAGATTTATTCAGTAAGTCAATGATTCGGTCGGTCTTAGCCCATACAACCATAACTGTATATGTTTCTGTAATATAATTGTACCGATAATTGTAATGTTTCAAAGAAAATAATGACTGTATTGAAGAGGTTATGACTATTTGGTTACAAATAAAAATGTTACAAAAAATGTTTTATTCATGAAAAATGTATAATTATCAGAGTAAATTAGTAAAATAATTAACTATATATAATACACCCGTAGACCAGTTTAAACCATGTTTAAAAACAAAAAAGAGGAAAGAATATATGGAGAGCTACAATAATAACAATTATTATTATAATTATACCACCTATAATAGCTACACATAATTATCTTTAGAAATTATTCTAATTTATGAATCTATGTCGTTCACATCCCCCTTCCCCTCTCCTCCCCCCTCCAACGGCAACATACTGACACATCCAATACCAATACAAAATCCAACCACAACCACCACGTCCACCGTTTTCTTTCAAAATATATTTACTTTACAAAATATGAACTAACTTTTAGCCTTACATTAACATCAACAATACTACATATACAGCTGGGGTCTTACAATTAAATAAGTATGGTATGTAATAATTTAATAAACTTCCTTATGATCTACACCCTATATAAATTATACCTGTTGTATTCCTTCAATTGATAAGTGTTTTACTAACAAATAATAACAAAGTTGGTGTGAACAGAATTAACTAAATAAATAAAATAATAGAAAAAAGTACAGTGTACAGTAATAAAATACCTTAATAAAATATCAAAATTTTAAAAAAACTATATACTGCAAAAGCTCAGCACTACACCCACATTTTAAGTCCAAGACCGAGACTAACTTTATAACCACTAAATAAATCTAATCGTAGATTAAATTTAGTTGTAATATTATGATTATATTTTTATTTTAATTATACCATTTAATGTAATAACCAATTAATGTATTTTAAAAACCGCATTAATTGTTAATTCTTAGATTAAGAATACAAATCTGGAAGGTATTTTGAAGTCCTATAGAATACAAATACGGATTGTCTTACAGTTCTATGAGTAAAATATGTGAAAAATATTATGCGGATTTCAAAAACAACAGCGTACATTGTATTTTTGTACCTCTTTTTGCCTTATTAATATGGAGACGAATAATGAAAGCAATTAATAGTAATATTAATTATTATCTGTTTTATTTGTATTTAATATGTATATTATGTTTCATTTGCATTGGCTGGAGTTTATGATTTCCTGTGAATTGAGAAACTCTCAGAGGCCTGCAATTAGTCAGCACATTATTTTCTATATGTCTATAATAATATTATGAGTTAATATATGTATATTTATAGCTCTTTTTTATGTGTAGTATTACAATAATTATCGTCTAGCAATATTACTATCAAAACAGACAGGCATGACATAAATATATAACTACGAGTGTGTGTGTGTGTACTTTTACACTACTGTACTTTTCTTCTAAACTAAATTCTATGTAATAAATATTACATTAATTAAAAAATATTTTGTCATTTACTTCAATATAAATGTAATTCTATACGTATGGATTGTATATGGTAATAATGGTAATTGGAGTCAACTTTAACGATAAGTATGCATATACTAAATGTACTCAGAAAATAATTGTAATACTAATAAGGTAATTAATTTGTATTGTGTGTGTGTGTGTAAATTAATTATTGTCGCTCAGAAAGGTCGACTTGGCTTTGTTTATATATATATATAAAATGAAATATCGGAGGGGACAGACAGCGGTTTACATGTACAATTTACAAAACCATTGTGTTAAATATGAATTTTCTCCAAAATTTCTAAAAGTATACTAAATTATAATGGTATTTAATTATGTTGTATTTTTTTTGTATGGAGAAATTAAATATTTATTTTTCTGGAGAAGGAAAGCAGTCTTGTTATATGTGTTTTGTTGTCGTTGTTCTTGTTGTTGATCTTCGTCTTCTTTCATTTCTTCTTTCGTCTATTGTTGTTTATGTGCTTTCTTTGTGTATTTCACGAAGACTTCTTTGATTGAAAATCCACATTTAGGATAGATGGCTGAGCATTCTTTTGATGAGTTCTTCCCTTGCATAATCGCTTCTTTGTACTCCTTCAAGTAGGCCTGGATTATGGCTGGCATGGGGAGACCTTCCAAGGTGTCCATGAACCTGTTCAAGAATGACAATGGAAATGTTTTACCGTCCATTCAATACAAAGTAGGTACCTTCATTTCTGACTGAGCGCATTAATTCAACTATCAACATGGAAAACGATGGATCTTAAATGTATGTAGAGAGAAATAGTACCTACAATTTATTCACAAATTTAAAAATGAAATATTTCGAACCGTCTTGTTACGTACGAGAAAGTGCTGGAGATTTTCCTTCCGGTCTCACCGAAATCCGCTTGTTTCTGTTGCAATTCACAGAGGGCCTTCTTCTGACAGTCAATGCTCTGGAAGTCAAACTTTTCGTATGTTTCTTGAGCCATGGCAATCATGTCCAGGACGCGAGCAAAGTTGAAGGAATTTCCTTGAAGGGCCCTTTTGATTAAAACAAAATCACCATTAAAATCAACATTAAAGGAAACAAGCGTTTTTCATGAAATCGTAGATTTTAAGGAGCGACGAAACTGATCAAGTATTTAAAACTTCAAAATTCAACACTTGGAAACTCATAACGTATGACGTATGATACCTTTGCTCATAAAGCGTTGTTGAAGTAACGTTGTAAAATTGTTTCCTATTTACTAATGACGACACATTGCAAAAAACAAAGGAAACTACAGCTACTTAATTCCAAAAATTCCAAGAAGGAGACAGCCCTATAAAATATTCTTATGCATGGACCTACTTCGGAAAATGAAGCCTACAATGTAATGGACTGAAAATGAAGTAAAAAATGAAAATCCGAGTACCTCGCCGCACTCTGGTAGTACTGGCCATATTGACTGTAGTAATTAGGATTAGCCGCGGGGCTCTGCTGGTAGCCGGAGAAAGAGTCAACATTTCCGGAATATCCATAGTAGTTGAGGTAGTAGAAATAGTAGAATCCAAGAGCGAGACCACCGATGAGGAAGAGGGTTGCCACTGAGCCCGAGACGATGGTCCAAGTACTCTGATCCATGAGAGATCCCCAACTTGACCCTCCGTCATTGACCACCACAGCACGGTCATCCGCCGATGTTTTTTTATCCGATGCCTTATCCACCACACCCTCCGCTTTAGTATCCTTCTCATCGGCTGGGGCAGCCCAAGCACAACCCAACACCACCAGGACCAGTACAACCATTACAAACCGAGACATCTTCAGATTTTTCTTGTTTTGTTTTAATTTAAATCTCCAAATGTTTCCAATATTTTTATTTTAAATATTCAAATATTTAAAATCAGCGTCCACACAAAAAAAAAATTGTTAAAGTCACACGGAATTAAGAACGAAACACTGGAACTCGAACTGGAATGAAGGCAACAAAAAATAAAAACGTAACACAAACAATGGAGAAGAACGCAACGACCAAGAGGAAGGGAGAAAACTGATATTCTGTGGACGCACAGCGAAACTAATACTTTTCGCAACTGAACAGGTAAGAGCCGTGGCGCAGAGAGGTAAGAGGTTTTGGTTGAAGATGATCTGAAGACAGGTAAGAATCGTGGTGTTGTGGTACACGAGTGAAGAAATTCGGAGTGGAAATGAAGGCCCTGTATTTAGAGACGTTCCTTTTATACCAGAGAAGGTCTTATTTCCAGTTCAGAGGAGAAGATCTCATCCACCTCTATATTTGTACATATTATGTACCCTGATCAATCCTCCTTGGACCAAGATGAACAATACAAGAACGAAAACGAAAAGTACCTGGATTTGGTTTTTAGTCTCTCTCTCTTTCTCAGTGTTGATCCCGTTTATTATTATTTAATACAACGCAGACTGACACTGTTTTCTTATTCTTCCTCTCATACTTGTTCTACTACTCTCTTACCCCTCCATCCTCCCCACAGATTTTCGTGAAAACACCACCAGCCAAATACCTTTCTTTGAGGAGGTGTGTATGTATGTACCTACGTGGAGAGGATGTCTCCCTGTTTTTGATTTTGAGATTATATGTTCGTTTCTATTCTCTCTCACCTCACTACCGTTTAGCGTATATGTACTTCCATTAGGAGACCATTCGGTGTCGGTCGGTCGTCGTTCCCGTCTTATGCCCTTGCCTTATTGTTTTGTTTTGTTCGTTTTGCATTTGGATTTGGATTTGGAAAAGTTGAGGATTGAAAATGTATTTATATTTCCACATAAGAGTCTTCCTTGACTCCTACTTAAATTCTATACCCGCAGTGCAACTACCTATACAGAGCACCGACAAATTCATAGCCCTATACAGACAGATTAAAGATACTCATCCCTCTACTTTGTTTTGTTCAACGCTCTCCGCACATTTCACGATGCGATGGCCCATCATCAAATCAACATTAAAATTAAAAACAAGACGAACATAGCCACAGATCTATTTACAAATTTGAGGCTCAAAACTGGAGCTGACGAGGGACAGTTACTACGCTCATGTCAAGTATTACATACAGCTAAAATAAGGAGACTTTTTTTTAACGTTTTCTACATTATTCAAAATCAAAACGTTGGATAGTGAGACCACATTTTGCGTCTGCGCAAGTATTATGGCAGTAAAATCTTGTAATTTTTTTGCTGGTTTAAAAAATTATTTTTTCATGAGGCATAAGGGGGGACCACGTCCTTGTATTAAAATAGCATTGAAAATCTCATAAGAAAATTTCCAAATTTTGAACAAATTTAAATTTAAAAATATTTATTTAGTCGTACTATTACTTAGCTCAGCTTCCAAAAAGTTGTACCACTATTGGAGAAAGCGGTACAAAAACCATTTTGGGACCAATCGATTGATTTGTATCCCATACAGTGCCCCTCGTGAGTTGGTTCTTGAAGTGCATGGCATGAGGCGAGAAGCACTCTGTAGTATGTCAGTCCAAACGTTGACTCAAGACAATTAAGCACACTTAAAGGAATCATTATCATATGAATTATTCTTGTATTTTGTTCATTTTTATTCAATATTTCGATGTACCTGTTTTAGCTTTAGCTACATACATAGACTCCTCCAAAGTAACTGCAATAATGTGTAGTGTACCTCTATGTTTTTGGTGGTACTGATTTTAGAAAACATGTAGGAGTTACAGTAAGAGAATACATACATAGTAATTTGGTAGATTTTTTTTCAAGCAAAGGAGACAAGTGCCATATTAACATTTTTTGAATTTACAATTCTAAAATTTGAAGCCCAGAAGATAATGCAGTCTATGTGGCTGATGGCTCCCGTCCCAAAGATGCAGTTAATCAGGCTTTCATCAGTTGGGCGTCCGCCTCATCAATTATTTTATGAGTTCTACTTCCATTTCATTTTCACTTAATCACTATTTTCTACCAACTTCCTCACAAGTCCCACAATAACGTGGAATGACTATGAAAGAGGCGACCCTCCAACGCATCGCTGTCTCTATTTCTATTCTAGGTACCGTAAAGCTTCTAATAACTCCCGGGTCTCTTATAACTCTCGGGGTCTTTTCAGCTTTTTTATGCTTTTTTGATTAATTAAACTTGCATTTTTCAAATTACTCCCAGCTCTGTGGCTAAGTTCGACCTAAGTAAGTTTGACGTGTAACTCCCCCCGGGAGTTATTAGAAGCTTTACGGTACCTGTACACATTTTTCTTTCATGGGGAAATCATTTAAATATTAAATATACGGTGATGTGATTTGTATTTTTTTTTAGCTTCTCACCGATTTCGCTTTTGAACTAAATAAAATGTATCGTATTAATCACTTTTCTACGATCCATACAAAACATTCCTCGTGTCTTTAACGGCGGACCAGGCCAAATCAGTCCATTTAATACTGATTGGGGACTGGGACTGGGAATGGAAGTCTAAAACGTTTTCACTGTTCTAATTTAGGACGGAGGCGGAAGTTCCAATGGGAAGAAGATGAGGCGGAGCGGTGTGTGAGGTATCGTTAAAATTCTGTCATTAGCAGCTCACTAGTCAGTCATACTCAGACGAATGCTCCACTCTTTCCATACAGGATAGGCATTCATTGATTTCTCTTTTGTAACTTTTTACAACTCTGTATTCGTCATCATTCATTATTATTGTTACGTGTACAGTTCCGTCAACATAATTTCTGTTTTCTCAGACGAACGACGCGTAATGTTTTTTAGCTCTCAGTCAGTGTGCCTAATTCCCCTACCTAACACAAGATGTATTCCTTCTTGTAACTAACCTTATTTTTAATTGTTCCAGATTGTGCATCCGGTACACGGTAAAATACTAAAAATAATGTATACTGTGTAGATATGGGCTAGATTGTTACCTAGGTAAGGAACATGAGGTATTTTAATGGCTATACACAGACACATTTTTCAGCCTACAGTCTGCAACATGTAAAAATAGAAAAATACAGAATCTGCAGGATTGTCACAAGATCCATGTGACTGTATTTATACCTACATTGTTAATTTTCCTATTTGGGTGATAATTGCTCAAAATTGTATAGTTAAACTCGGAGCCAAAAACAATCTACGGATAATGGGCATAATAATTCATGGACATGGACATCATGGATCATGAGTGAGTCATGAAGTGGGGACGTGAGAAAGGCGAAGGGATATATAAGCTCCTGTAGAACACTTGGAGCTTGAGAATAACCTGCGTGGCCTGCGTGTAGGATTTTATTGGTGGGGTATATTGACATGTTATGTTGTTATTATGGTGGGAAAGGTGGAAGGGAAGGAGACATTGTTGAGAGTTGAAGTTCCTACTTGTTTTCCTACTACTACTACAAATACCAGTACGAATACGAATACGAATGTGACCCTTTAAAGAAGCTACACAGGTAACAAAAAAAAAATATGTAAAGGAGGCCTAATAAGTTGTGTACCAAGTTGAGTGTCCCTAAAGCAGAGTACTTGTGGCCCTTTTAGTATATAGTAAAGGCACTACCTATATATGTACTGCGCTGTGGACGGGACGGACGGAGACGGAGGGTGAAGAAACGTGAGACTGATCTTGAGACGGATGAAGCGTCTATGAACTATCAAGTGTACAAGGTAAGTTAATTGTTGCTGAGGCTGCTGGAGCTGGAGGTGAAATAAAGATTTTTGAGAGTCCAAGTCCAATGCCAAGATCAAGACCATATAAGGCCAACGAAGAAGAAGCTTCGAGCTGCTGGACTGTAAGTGGGAGAAGACAGAGTTCAAGGTTGGGAAAGAGAAGAGATCCCGTTAGATTCCTTCTTTTTTGTTTGTTATTCCTTTCTCAAGGGATCTCAAGGTGTGCGGAGTGGATCTGAAGGAGAACGAGAAGGTACATAGCTCCGAGTAAAAACGCCATCCCGGTCAAGGCTACATTCCTCATCCCATTTTTTCCTTCTTCCCAAACTCCCAATACTGATATCTCTCTCTTTCTTGAGCTCTACACGGACACATATGTACATACATCCAGTTCCAGTTCCTATGGACTATTTAAATCTTCTTTTTTCCCAAATGTTGTCCTATACCCTATCTATCCCTATCCTCCAATTACAACGACACAGACACACACTGTATTATGTCAGCGTCAACTCAAAAGTCAAAGTTGTTACAGGCTTACAGGGCTCCAAAAAAAGACACTTGAGTGGAAGTGGAAGTGAGGTCAGGCAACCACACGGAATGAAACCGAACGGAATTTTTTTTTTGTGGAGAAATGACAATGTAACGTTATAATAATTCTGTGTCGACATTGGAAAACAAGGAATTATAATGGAACTTGAGAGATTACAAAGTTTCCTATTTCAATCCCCGTTTCAAGTTTTCAAGTTTCCCGTTGTTTTCTTCTTCTTCAAGATTCAGAGAGTCATCACCTGTACTATAGATAGGACAGCAATTCCAGAACCGGGACCAGAAAAGGTAGAAGATGAAGAAAGACCTGCCTGCTCTCGAGAATGTATAAAAGGACAAGCGTCGCATGAAAAAACTCAATTGGGGATTCCCACATAGCCGGATGTTATTTTGACTGGAAAATATTTAGAAAAATCTCTCTCTGCATCGCTGATAATTTTTTAAAAGGAAAATTACAAGGAATTTTTAAGGGTCCGTAATTTCTTAAAGCTCACATGCTCTGCTCCTATATACCACATTCATAAAGGAGATAGCTGTTATTGTATTGCATTGTTGATACGAAATTTTTGTTGAGTAGTGGGGAATATAAAGCCTCAACCTAAAACCATTGATAAAAATTGGGCGAGACTCCCAGTCCAAAGTCCATCTTGAGGAGGTGTAAATTGTATAATCGTATAGTATATAGTGTGTGGATCCCGAACCCGAACGATCTCGATCCTGTATGAAATCCTCACTCAAGAACTCAACCAAGGGTCGTCTGCTCAAGATGTTTCTGATGTGAGGAACGATATGAGATGAGGTGTGCTCAGCGGTGGCAGTGGCAGTGTGAAGAGTACGGAAAGAGAAACAGACCGAAGATGCGAAGGCCGAATCTAAAAGCTAACACACACACCGACACAGACCCACGACTCAAGACGCAACGTTAACTAACGATGAGTATTTTTCTATTTAAGCAATTAAAGGTGTGTATTTTATTACGGTATCATAGTATGCTTTACGCTTACGCCTCGACCCCAAAAAATATAATATGAGGGCATGAAAATGAATTTATTGAGAGACGTAGGTACTTACGTACGCATTGATCTCTTTTTTTGTGTGGATGATACACCTGCTTTCATTTCTTGTATAATGCAATGGAGGTACTACATATTATTATACTGCTTAAATAGACAAACAGAAGTGGGTGAAGCATACAGAATTAGGGAATTATTGGATGCGTATTCGAGAGTGAAATTGTACCTTGTACGTATGTACAGGGGTGAGAATGACTTTATATTTTGAGTGCTATGATCTGGATTTGAAAAGAATTGTTTTGTGTGTTCCTCCTCAACCTTTCGTAGGTAGCATAATTTATTTTGAAAATTGAAATTTGAACTCTACCTTGTTTGGAAGAATTGAGCTGGCTTCCCAGGTTCAAGTTTGACAATAATGGGCTTCTGTGACATTTTCAATTGTTGCTGCTCTGACTTTCGTCTTTCAATGGAGATCCAGGGCATACTGCTCGAGTAGGAGCTGTCTTTACTGATATCCCCCCACGAGTAGTAGGACAGGGCGACGATGAGCCAGAAAACCCAGCTGAAGGCCATCCCGGTGTAGAGTAGAGTTTTGTCCAGGGGAAGCAACGAGGAGGGTAACTCTATTCTCTTCCTGTGACAAACATAATATTTAATAATGAAGCACATCTATTTATTGAAAGTCATGAGTACAAAAAATCATGAGTAATAATTAAATTAATTACTTTTTTTTCGGTGGGCCGGGGAGTAGTTCAGGATGGCTAAAGTCCGTTGAGGGTGGGATGGGTCGAAAGGGTGCAAGTGGGTTGTGCTGAGTAATTGCCAGGACGGCGGGATGAGCGGGATCAATGGCATAGTTTGAATATCTTGTTTTGACTCCAGTCTCATCCTTAGTATCTGTATGACTGTGACTGTGACTGTGGTGTGGGTAGTGAAGGTAGCCGTAAGGGTCCTCCTCATTGTCATCATGCATGAGGATGCTTTGTCGTGTGAGCTGCTTTAGCTTGAGATCTTCCTCAAATTCCTTCATTGCATTCTTCAGTTTAGCCTTCATCTTCTCTGTTAACCTGTCACTCCCGAGTCTATCCACCTTACTATTGGTCCGCTTTAATTTGACATTATTGACTGTCTTACTCAGGCCGGAGGGGATGTAGTGCAGTAGCTTCCTCTTGGGCTTTCGATCCTTCTCCCTGTGCCTCTTCGTCGTATTGTTGTCCGAGTATCTCTCCATACTATTGTTGTCATTGAAGAGGTACATCTCGCTGGATGTTGGAGGAGACAACTTCCTTTGTATTCTGTACGGCCTCACCTCCGCTATCCGGGTTCGATTCACTCCGACAACTTTTGGTCCAGGCACGACGGACTCTGCTCCTCCTGATGCTGATGCTGCTGACACTAAAACTGGGAACGATGAGACTGAAACTGGGGCTGGGGCTCGTCGAAGTTCATTCCCTGCCTTTACTTTTACTGGAGTTAATTTGACTAGCATTGGACTTGGACTACTCAGGGATTTTTGCACATGCACAGAGAGGAAAATTATCAAAGTCAGGAGGAGGCACTGACGTGGAAATTCCCAGGGTTTCATTTTGTATGATATAATGTACACTTTTGAAAATATCAGTATATTAAAGTAATTATATTGATTTGAAAAATAAATCCCTAGTGAATAAAATAAATGTAGTGGACCTACGTTAGTAGTTGTAAAAACAATATGAAAACAAGGCCAAGTTTAAGGTTTTTCTAACAGATCCACTCACACAGATGTCTTTTGTACACTTTTACACGGCAGCTTTTTAAATTCAAATGTCAAGGGTGATCAAAATCAATTAAAAGGAACAGTCATTAGCCAGTAGTTTCAAAAAAGTATTGTTTCAAAAATCACTCACAAAACCTTCACAAGTTGCAATAAATAGCAAAATATCTGATAGGACCACCGCATAATCCAAATTTTATTGAATAGTGAATGCCAATGAGGCCTTAAAAAAAGTCAGAACTTGACAAACTATTAAACCCCGAATGAACGTATTATTTCTTGAGCCGTATCTCGTGTGGATTGGATACTAATGACTAAAAAAGTGAGCAGGAAGGTTTCTCCCGAGAAACTCAAGTTAAACTAAAATTAAAATTGTGAACACAAAGGTGGACAGGTTCAAAACCGAACACTGAAAAGTGGGAGGGAAATCATAAGAATAAGACAAGAAGGACGGAATACAAGCTACAAACTACACAGTTAACAAAGATAACATGAAGGAAATGATACTCATTTTTTTAATCTAAATTCTTATTTTTGTTTTTTTTGCACAGTTAATAAATTCATACACACTATTTTTTTTATAATGGAGGGAAATGGAGATGGTCAAGTACATACACTGATAGGCAAGTACCTACATCGTCGTCAAGTTTCACACTATTACTACATTATTATGGGGCATTAATGTGTGTGTTCCTCTGACTGAGGTTGATGAGACTAGGTTACACTACATATATACATGCATCCTCTTACCTCCGTGTGTAATAGTTACGCTCAAGATTAATGGGCCGGATTGTTTCAGCGTGGTCGGCTTCGGCGTCGGGTGTAAGTGTTGCCCTTGAATGGACATTAATAATGTTGTTATTTACACATGAATATATTATGCGTACACTCTCCTACTTTAAATGGAGTTTCTTTCCCCAGTCACCAGTGTACAGACCACTTAATAGTCCACTGCCCGCTTTAAACAGCTAAGTAAACGCACTATACCTTTCGTTAGAAGAGTACTACATCACACACGTAGTAGGCTACAAAAAAAATATAATTGCATAAAAATGAACAGTGGATTTTATAAGACGGAAATAGAATGAAATCAGTCCAAATTTTACTCAGGATTATGTGAAGTAAACCACACGCTAAGGAAATTCTACTAAAATCATGCACAACCTGTTTCATAAAACTACATAAAAATCCAACTGCACCAGCACCGTAGGTCTAAAGGTAGGTAAATGGCCAATGCTACAGCCTAAACTACAACTAGAAAAAAAACTGTAACTTTTGTAATTTTGTAACGATACGATACATTGAAAAAGATGTATTTAAAAAAGAAATAACCCATTCAATATTCTAAACGAGTAACATAAATATAATAAAGGAGTAATTAAAGCTGCATAATATCATAATGTAATTTTTAATGCACTACATTTTTATACTTTATTTCCGTTTTATTTCAGTGATAAAAATGACATAGAGGTCCGATTAGGATCAAATGAATAGGTATATTCCAATTCTCTACTGTATTTATTCCCCATATCAAGTATTACAACTACATTTATAGGTAAAACTAGGCTACGTTTTGTGAAGGAAGAAGGACGTGTGTGTGTGATGGACACATAATTTTTTCTATTAAATATTTTATTCGTATTTTATTTTTATATTTTTTTACATTTCGGTTATATAGATAATATACACATATAATGTGCAATACACTAAAAGAGTCTTACATAAAACCTTGGCATTTCGAACATCGAACATACTTGATCATTTTTACTATATATAAAATTAAATACCACATTTACAGTGAACCATGTATATAGGTATATTAACTGTAGAAATATTAACAATGAAAAGGCATACAAAACCGACACGGATTGCGGCTACTTATCCCTTCCCAATTTGGGGACAACATTGATAATTACATATCTCTAATTAAATAAATCACATTACGCGTGCTATTACATTGATTTTTTTTCTTCTAGAGTAAACACTGATACTGGGACGTGATATGATTTGAGGCACGTAGGTATTTAACATTAGGATTAATACCATTACAAATGTCACACTCACATTGTTGTCTCGACTTCTAGATATGTTATAGTGTGTTATGAGAACGGATATGAACTGACACTGACACTTAAATAATAGAATGCATGAGGGAGACGGAGACGGACTGAGAGAGATGGTGCACGGAAAGGAAACTATCAACTATATCATCCCCTTCCCTTCCGTCTCACACTCACAACAATCGTACAAGACACCGAGTGCATGATGAGTCAAGACGGACGACGGTCCCGGACGAATTATTATACGGCCGACAATATAACACACTCACCATTTCACAATAATTCTGTATTTAACAATTTCAACCAGACCAAAGTAATAAAATAATTGCTACTTACATTTAGTTATATGTTGTCTTTAAAACTGTTTAACTGTTATATACTATTACCCCTCTCTGTACTTTAAAGACATATCTATTAAAATGTAGTGTGTATAACTACTAAAGCATTTAATTTGCTGCATTATTAATAGCATCTATTTCTAGTTAAATTTTTACTACGACATTATTTCTTCCGCTGATTCTGATATTCTAATTCTGCTTCTGTTCTTTACTTCTCTCCCAACATCTATCACTGCGGGAATCTCATAAAAACACACATTATCCTAAATGTATAACAATTTTGTCTCAATTTAATGTCTCTACTACTACTACTTAAACCAGATTTACAAACACAGATTTAAGATAATGATCCGAACCTGAAGCCGAAGCACATTTATTTAAAGGAATGACATTGGCAATGAATCTTATTTGAAAGGCTGGTGGTAAAATACAGAATTAGAGGTATGTAGTATGCAGTTTGAAACACTGATATTTTACATATTTTTTTATATTGTGGAGGACTTCATTTCTCATTGGTTTCTTGATGTGTGAGATAAGAAGCATGGATTTTTATAAAATGTTAAATTTTGTACGCGAGCCGAAACGGACCATTATTTATTGCGTGTAATTATATTTAAATAATATATAGGTAGTTATACGTAGGTATATTATGAGTGTCAGTGTTGCTCATGTAACCATTTTTATAAATTCAAATTCCGTTTCTTCAGCTATGTAGTAGACATGGTTGCCATGATTTTTTTTAAAATTCCATGTAATCTGTGTGGGTACACTATTCTGTCGTCTGTATAAGTAAGTAGTGTAAATTTTTGTAATTGCACATAATATAATGTGGGTAACATATGAGATACATTTTATTTTGCTGTGCGTCGTGAGTGAGGCAGTGTAGAAAAAAAAATACTTGCATTGGATTTGGAATTAGGATTGGACACAGAGTGTTGCTTTATGGGAACTTACTACAAACAGTACTTTTGGAGTCGTAAAGCGTCCTTGTTTTAACGCCCTGTCTTCTTCTTCGTCTTTTTCTTCTTGTCCTTTTCTTTTAAAAGACTTGAATAAAATTCTCATGTGTTTTACTTTTTTATTTTCTTTCGAGTTTTTTGTGTTGTCTCTTCTTCTCCTCCTCGTCTTTGTTTTGTCGTACGCATACGCAGATACATTGTATATATTTATCTATGTAATAATCGTGTATAATAGGCTATATATTCAACGCATCTGTGAAACGTTACATTCTGTTACATATTTACTGGTGTCACCACAATAGCTTCTAGAATTACACGTGTAACATATACGCGTCATCCATGCCAATATAAAAATATAACTCGCCGTACGATTAAAGTCTAATTACACCATTTCATTATCTAACCTACGGTTACTACACCTGTCCAAGTTATTCACATGTAAGAACCACACACACATCTCATAACTTTGGTGGTCATGATGATCCCAATTATTGTTTCTTAAATTCTAAAGATATAATCCTACCCTTTGTATTTGAACCGATGATACATAATAATTTTACAGCTTACATTATATTGTAGTACACCGAAATTTCCTATAAATATAAGAACTCATCACCTAAGTATAATAATATGATTACTAATACATACAATATATTTATTTACATATGTAATAATAGTTTTAGTGATGCCCCATTCTCATCCATTACATTTATGTACACATACAAACATTCATAAAAATACAAAGCAAAAATATGAAAATAAATCAATAAATAAATAAAATTTAATACAAAAATATCTACGTTGATGATAGTAATAAATAAAATATATACGTTTCGAAATAATAATTGCTTCAAGTGAGTTTACATAATAATTATAGTAGAATTTATAGGGCCCATAATAACATGGACCAGTTCAAAAACGAGAGTGGAATTTTAAATACCTATACGCAATATAATAATTTAAGTGTTTCCAAAAGAAATATTGAAAAAAATTACTGAAAAAATCCAAACGTTTTTACGTGGATA
>JAQFZE010002091.1:0-15492 GCA_034695245.1 Dicyrtomina saundersi | reverse complement strand
GGGGGAAAATGTCCGCTGTTACTTATAGGGGGAAAAAGTCCGGGGGGAAAATGACCGGGGGGAAAATGTCCGGGGAGGAAATGTCCGGGGAGACTTTGTCCAGGGAGACTTTGTCCTACAACCATTATGAAGCAGTCTACCCAAGTTAAATCGTGGTAATAATTAATACACTTAAAAAACAAGTGGTTGCTGTTAAGAAACATATACCTGAAGATTTGAAACTTGTTCCATGTAGTCGTAATGGCGACCGGTACCCAAACCACGAATAGCATTCATGAAGAAATCGACTAAAAGCATTCTTTTTGCAGATAGTGACCAATCGTACTGCCCAAGAGCAACCATCAGAGCATTGTTCTAAAAACAGTTCAACACAAGCACAAGTGAGTAATTTTGTAATTAACTGCAGATAATTTAGAGAGACGCTAGTGTATAGGTAACAGATAAAATTATTTTTATTAGAACGTAGAATTATTTGCAATGGATATTATTATTTTAACATCCACAATATGAAATGTCTAGTGAGACCGACTCTTCAATATTTAACATCTGATAATGCCACTTTACTAAACGAAATATTAAATCATTTAGCTGCACTCAGATATTTTAAAATTCTTTAAATTACGATAATTCTTAAAAGTACTTACTAAACGTGGGTCCCCGATAAGTTCATCTTCTGGAAGAAAATCGTACTCCAAAACCCGTAAAACTCTTTCCATTGTTATACTTCTTTCGTCTTCCATGGTCCGCTCAGTTTGAACATGAGCAAAAGTAGGATCTCGCTCCAGAGTTTTCCAGACTTGATGCTATAAATTTTAGTTCCGTACATAGATTACTTTTCTAATGAAAGACATTATACACATACACTCCACCAGAACTATTATTAAGCTGCGATAGTCGAAACAGGTTTTTTTAAAAACAGATATTCACACATGCTACTATCAAATTTGAGAAACAATATACTGCCTAGAATCCAGATTAGATACTAAAATTTTTGAAAGTAAAAGTATTGGATTTTACTTTGAATTTTAAGATTTTTTCATCTTCCATAACCGATCTCATCTTCTTCCATTCAAAAGACGAATGTTTTCTATACACGTCCAATGGACCAGGAGGGAAATCCGCGTTAAATTCATCATCAGTTGTTTTTGCAGCTTTTCTAAATTTATCTCCATCGGGAAAGTTTAATCGACGTAGTGGAGGTTGCGACATTATTTCGGTTTTGATTAACAATCTAGAGAGAGAGAGAGAAATAAAGTTATTCAACAAAATAAACTTAATAAACAAATTAACACTATCTTCAAATGAGGTTAGCCTAACAGACTCATTGTCAGTAGTATACTTGAATAAGTTTTGTTACCTTTTAAACTAACTGAAACTTACAACTCATACACAATGTTAATAATTATATCAGTATCAAAATCAAATGAAAAACACAACACAATATTCTAAAAATGCAACATTCCACCCTGTATCCGTATATACACCACAATATCTGCAAATCAATGAAGCACACAGCACACTAAGAATCAGTAGTGAGTGGGTCTTGCGGATTTAAATACACAATGACAGTCGCATTTTATAATATTAGTGAAGAAATCCTAAAGTTCAAATTCCCTCATGCTGCATATATACAGTAACATACACACGATGACTTCCTGTAACTGATGTAAGTACTACGCAACGAATCAGATTTCGAATCGAACAATTCTTTCAATACCAATAATAAATTGTTACTAGCAGGTTAGCAACCCGATGGGTTGCAATCAATGTTAGGTAATATCTATTCTTCACTTTTAGGTGTCACATTTCACATTTAGTAAAATGGTCCAGTGATTGTGGTGTAATCGACTTGAGGCTTGACCGGTATAAGCTTTAATAAGTTTTTTCACTGGGTTAAGTGATTATCATAGTGGGTTGGTGGGGGTAAGTTTTGACCAGATACTTGCCCAGGGTAAGCTTTAGTCTCAACTTTGGCAGGGTTAAGTTTTTCCCATGGGCGTGCTATATGCTAGTTTTGACCAGATTCTTGCCCGGGTTATACTATGGAATGGGACTTTCTTGGGGTAAATTTTGATAAGTGACTTGCCCGGGTAACGCTATAATAGAAGACTTTGGTTGGAGGCCAGGATAAGGTTTTACTGCGATGATGGCTGGGTTGAGCATTTACCACAGGCTTGCCTGAAATTAATGCCTTGCCTATACTATTAAATTTGTTGAGCTTTACCCCTAGACTTGCTCAGGGTAAGTTTGGACCAAAGATTTTACTTTATTACGCTATGGTCATGGACTTGCCCAGGATAAGCTTTAATCACAACCTTGCGCTGCTAAGCGTCGATCAAAGGCTTGCTCGGGTTAGGTTATTCCCGCAAGCGCACTTGGAATATGTTTTGTCCACAGGCTAAACCTGATTTCGCTACGATCACTGACACGTCTGGGCACAGTTTTAATATCAGATTAGCTGGGAATTTAGGCTTTACTTTTATGCAGGGTAAATGTGTTGTGTAAAAGCATTTTATACGAAAGGAGTAAGTAAAACTTTTGTTGTGTCGTTTGTCGTTCTAAGTGGTGGTGGTGGTCGTAGAGGTGTTAGGGATTGAATTCTACAGTTTTTAATATTGTGGTAGTGGGGGTTAATTTTTAGGTTTTAATAAGGGTGTTGTCGGTGTTGGAATTCTACAGTTTTTGCTAGAGGTAGTGGTGGTCGTGAGGATTGAATTTTGAAGTTTTTGTTAGTAGTCGTGGTGAGGGTGAAGGTTTAGTTGTACAGTTTTTGCCAAAAAAACTCTTTTCGGGGGTGGCGGTGATGGGTATTGCATTCTCCAGGTTTTGTTAGTGGTGGTGGGGATAGTGTGGGTGAAAACGTTGGTGGAAAATGCAGGTCCAATAATATGGTATATCAATTTCCGTTTTGTCCATAATTATATTTAATTTGATGTATTGCACTACTTAAATTTGTAATACATAATATGTTGAACATTAAAATAGTTCTTAACCACCAGAAACTTAACCTGATTACGCTATGGTCGCCGAAGTGTCTGGGCTCAGTTTTAATTTCAGGTAAGCCCGGAATTAGGAGTAAATTTAATTAATTAATTAATTAATTAATTAAATTAATGTGGGTTTCATAGGTCGTATGAAAGTCCTAAAGGGATAAAACCTGAAAGGGATATTACAAGCGATGCGTCTTGGAAGACGATTTGGACCTGCATACTCCAGTGGTGTGCAGGGTCCGAGGCTGAGCTGTTTTGGTGATGCAGGTGGCTTTGGAATTTAAGGTTTCTTCTATAAATCTAAGCAGTGCTTTAAACAGCTGTATTTTAGTGTTCTGAGCTCGTGCCTGAAGACATAAAGAGAAGGCTGATGTGAAGTTTATCGTGCCAGTTAAATGTATAAAGAAAGGTGACAATTTCTTCCTAATACCAAAGTTTCCATAAGGTTGTGGCTTACGGAAGTATAAAGCTAACCAGGGACTGGAATTATCGTAGGTGTAGATCAATGTTGTTAAGTCTAGCTCGGTAAAAGATCTTAAATAGCTTGGCTTGTGCCGCTTTTGCTTTGGTGAGGAAGTGCGTTCTAGCTTTCCTAAATAAACTACTTTGCGAGAAAGGAACGCTTAGGCATACATACTTGCAATGGGCCTTATTAGCCTTGGCGGTGTCCGTGTGGTTCAGTCTATGATCTACATGGTGCCCAATAAAAATAATAAATAATAATACTTGCGTACAATTTTAAGAGCCTTTTTATTCTACAAAAATCATGTTGACTGACTTAACCTGTTGCTTTTACGAGATAAAACAACTTTGGTTTTGAAACTGAGAGGTCATGTTCAATAGAATTTGCTGAGCATTTTAATCTTTTTCTGCTAGTCCAGTTGGTTGGAGGCAAGGAGGATGATGTCCAGCGTCCAGAAGGATTAACAGTTCTATAGTGAACATTCTATTTCCCCTGATAGTGCTGTCTTGGTGTATCACTATATGTATATGCAGTATCATAAAAACATTAAAAATTACCTAATTAGTATATTTTTCATACAAATTAGTACGTACATTTATAAAAACGTATGTAATAAGATCGTAGTGCTTGCTATTGAATTGCCTTAATCTTGCAATGAAATTCTATTCATCCCAATCTTTTGAGCAAGAGTCGAAAAAGACAAGCAGAGTTGCCATAAATCACTATGCTATGTTTTCATACCACAAAATTATCCAGGGTTTTACGTATGTGCATGCCTGCATAACTATCCCAGTCCAAGCTTCCCAATGCGAGTCTAAAATGACAAGCAGAAATACTTCCCCCTATTACTGCACAATGCAATCATACCGCAACATTCTCAGTTTCAAACATTATCAGTGCCTTTCTCAGTGATGCTTAAATATGTACATGCCCATTCAATTTCCATGCTTTTCAATATAAGTTCAATCCCACAAGCACAACGCTTTCTCCCTCGTGATATACTCTGAAATCTTTTCTATTTCTTTCGTTATTTCTACCATTGCCAAAATGATCCAGTCCAAATAATGCAAAACCAGCTCAGCTCAAATGTCAAATTGCATCAAATTAAATTAACATTATCATACACTGCTCACTATATTGCATCACACTACAATGCTTATAATATGCTTCGCAAGGTGATCTACTACTTTTGACCCACATCCCACATCATGTCTTTGTCATTTCCCAGCTCATACTCTCGCCCACTTTCACCCACATTCACGTACACTACTCACATCTCAGCCACTTACCCCGTTGTCTGGGGTAATGGGCAGGAAGAGTCCTAGGGTTGGTCAGGAAAAATCCGAGTATGACAAATTCGGGAAATGCATAGGATTATCGTAACATCTTTATTGTTAAAGCAACATCATGAAATGTTAAAGATTTCAAC
Organism: Dicyrtomina saundersi; assembly: GCA_034695245.1. Lineage (NCBI taxonomy): Eukaryota > Metazoa > Arthropoda > Collembola > Symphypleona > Dicyrtomidae > Dicyrtomina > Dicyrtomina saundersi. The sequence continues at coordinate 10,610 of JAQFZE010002091.1, read as the reverse complement.
CACCACTTGCTTAAGAGTCATTGACATATAGAGTTGTGTGCTAAAATCTTTAATCAGTTTACTGTAGTCAATAGTCAAGTTGCCATGCTGAGTTTATCTGGTTTTCAATGACAAATTAATATTGCTGTTACAGCACCGAAATAATACAGTTCCAGTATGCTTGCTTTTATCGTTCTTTGGACTTGCATTCTGTTGCTTTTAAATACCAGCGGTAATTATATTTAACTCTAAGTATCGTAATTAATATTGCAATGTTAAGTTACGGCGTTACTGGGATTGTACTGTATATAGAGGCTATTTTAATTACATACATGTGCGACCGCGACTGAGAAAAGTTTATACACCTTGAATTTTCAAATAAGTGTGGAATGTTGCTCCAATATATGTATGTATGTATGTAGCAGTTCTGTATCTTTCACCCTTATGGGTATAATACTCTGCATTTACTGTAAGATGGTATGATCCATTGAGCCACTCATGAGATGAGATGGTTCAGTTTGAATCTGCCTCTGTTAACTTTAATTCTATTAGGATATAGGCTACGTGCTGCCGTACTGCGGGCGAGAGTAGATTTTGCTGGACTGCTCCAGACAGTGCCTGTCATTTTCCCCGTTTAGGGAGGAGAGACCGTAGAGTAGGACGAGTAGTGACAACTTTCTCAGGGCCGCCACACCTCGAATTCGCTCTAATGTTGCTCCAATATAATAAACAATAAACCGCACAGGCAAAACATAGCTGAAAATAACATTTAAGCAAGCATATTATAAGCCTTATAGGACATTTAAAGTAGGAAAGGTTTACCACTGGGATTGGGATCGTGGCACACGGAGTGTGTTGAGATTCAAAAAATTCATTGAGCGAAAAGCAGTATACGGACAAAGTCTCCCTGGGCATTTTACCGATTATTTTCCCCTAGCCCTTAAATTTATTAACAACTCGTATGTGGTAGCTCACCATTGTGTAAGTGTAAAGGTGCCTACTTTGAGGAAATAACTGAACAGAATATGTTGTAACCTATATAAGACTAGGAACTAAATATATGTCATAGGTATTTTTTTTTGATTTGCTTACTAATTACAATTACTACGCACATTTTAATGTTCCGTAATCTTTTAGAATTTCAGATTCTAAAATATTCCTCCATTTGCTATTATATTTTTTTGGGAGAAGTTATTTCTTTAGTGTAATAGGTTTAGGTACGGGGTTTCTTTAGTAAGTGATGTCTATGCCAATAAGTGATGCCCAACTTTAGTAAGTGATGTCTGACTTGAGTAAGTGATGTCTGACTTTAGTAAATAATGCCCAAAAATGTTTTTTTGTTTGAAGTGCAATGAATATAAATCGACGAGAAATGAATAAAACTAGCGTTGCAAAACAATTTTTTATGACCGGAATTAACGCGAAACCAGGCTCCTCAAGCTGCCTGAAAACGGATAGGTTATATTTTCCCCACCCGCCTTCGGCGGGGCCGGCTCCGGCGGCCGAGGGAAAAATATAACCTAACCGTTTCCAGTCAGTTCTTCCTGCCCCCCCCCCCGCCCAAACCTAACCTAACCATAAATATAACAAACCTCGAGGGGTAGCCAAAACTGAATATGTAGCCTCAACAGTAATTTTGAAATAACCAAAAGGCATACTCTTTCTTGTGGTCATGAAATTATGGTTCCCAGGTTTGGATTTTCAAATTCCAGGACATATGGAAAACTCTTACAAACATACATTGCTAAGTTACGTTGCCCCACCAGTTTAAATCACGACCCATAAGCCATTAGAATACAAAACCGGTCTGCACCGGTGACCGGCCATTTGTCTTACAGTGAAACTAACTAAACAGCATTAAATCATTTCACTAGGCACACATTGACACATTTGCGTTTATTGAGCTGCACTAAAACAAAAATATCATCAATATTGCAATGCTTTAGTAATTTGCTTTCATGGACTAACAGTGTTTTATATTGGGAATTTAATTATTTTGTACAACGACACCTCGATCCGCTAGTGGTATATTTTTCTTGTTCTTTCGCTCTTTGAATTAAAAATTTGTTTTCCGGAAGAGAGATACAGTCAGAATTCTTTACAACTAAATTTATAGTTTAATCGAACTTGAAGCTTTGCTTTTACGAGATCGGGATCCATGCGATTTCTTTCGTTAGACCACAATGATTTCATGAGGCTGAAGTAGTATTGTAATTTGTTCACAATTGTTTGTGAATATTGTGATTTTCAAGTCCAATATTGTGCACAAACTGAGTTGTTAACAAAGCATTTTAATAGCCTCAGTTTGTGTTTGTGAACGTTTGTGACTGTTCGCAAAACGTTCGATAGAGGCGACGGGGAAATCAGACTAGTTCTTGTTTGTTCCTGTTGTGATGCACATTGTAATTGTGCACAATCCAATTTTATTAGTTTGTGATTGTGATTGTGACAGAACAATCACAAAGTAAAAAACAATTGTTCTTTGTGAACAAGTTACAACACTAGGCTAAAGATACGCTCTGCGTACGCGTTGCTTACAATAATTGACAGTACAAACGAAACTCATTTAAATAGCTGACTTGGTTCTTTTGAAAAAAATTCCACCCACTATTTATCTACCTGTGGAATGCTTTGAATCTTTGGGTATGCTATTCTAAGAGAAGTGAAGTCTTGATAATTCTTATCTTCATCGACTGTAATACCTAGTTTTTTGGTATACATCAATAACTTTTTGAATTTTATACTAAAATTGACGTCTTCTAGTTGCAAGACTGACATAGCTCTAAACACAACTATCAGAGAAGTCAAAGCAGCTTTCTAAGTATTTAATGCTGATTTTAAAAACTGACGTGCTTCTTCTTCAAACTTGCATCTCTCTGACCGAGGTAATTGTTTGAGTAACTCGTTAACTTTAGATCCGTAAAATCTATCATTTTTAGGTGAATTAGCGTAACATGTAAGTTTTTCACTATAGGAAATATTTTAGTGGAGGTAAAACTATAAATAAAAACTTTAAATAAAAATATAAAGTAGAATATTAATGCAGGCCATGACTTTAAAACACATTCGATTGCTGGAAGCAAGAAAAGCCACCTCATTTATACATGGCGTAAAATTTGGTTCAATTCAATATCCACAAAACAACAAAATTAAGTATTATAATTAGTAAGCACAACTTTGTGGTATGAATGCAGCATAGAGCTCAAACTAAAAGTACAAATTGCTCAAGTAAACAAATGAATGAATGCGCTGAAAAATACGTTTTGTATAACCAAGTATTTGATTGTTAGGATAAGTAAGTAGAAATTTGATCATAGAGGGCAACTGAGTCACTATAAACAACAAATTACATAGAAATCAAATTTAGTGGGTTTTATACAAGTGACTGAAGGTTACCATGGTTACACACAATACAACCACCAACAAAAATTCTTATTACTGTTTCCCTTACAAGCATATATGGCTATGGCGGGAAAATATTTCACCGCCTTCCTGTAATGGCGGGGGCCTGATAAAAATTGCGGTCTCTGTGGCTAATACTGCGCAAGGTGCCCCGAGGGCATTTTACTTATTATGAAAAAAATTCGAAAGTAGGCACCTTATATGAGTATTGGGTAACTGTAATCGTCATAGAACATTCCTGGGTGGCCTTACGGACATGACCCCTACCGGGTCAAAGTAGGGTCAAAATTCTACGGACTTGGGATATTTTCAAATTGTTTTGAAAAAATTGTCAGTTTATAAAACAATTTTCCCTAATTTTTAACAGAATTTTATGAGCAGTAACTCATTTTGAATAGCAGACAAAATAAAACAAAAACACTCATGTACTGTTACCAATATAAATCCATAGTTATGTCTCAAAATGCACAAAGAAGCGTCTGAAAATTAAAGTCAATGGGTTTAAACGAAACAAAAAGTTAGTTATGGCAAACAAAAGTTCATGTTGCATGTAGTATTAGTGGCAGTAAATTTAAACGTCGAGTGTAGAAGAAATAGGTACACCGGCCGAAAACATCAACTTTAAACCTACAGTAATAAATATCTGTAACTCAAGCCCTTTTTCAAGGAAAGAGTCCTCCGCCTTTCTTCACAACAAATAGTGCGATATCAGTCCTTTGGTTTAAAGGTTGAGTCATCTTCACCTCAGAAATTTGTCGCTTCCATTTGCCACTTCTACTTGTTTAAACTAAATTTAATTTTTAAGTTATGATTTATGCGATTGCAAGACTTTCTGCTGCTTTTTTGTGCGTGTAAATGTTTAAGCATTGACTACTTTCAAGTTTCTTGCACATATATTTGCGAAGTGTATTTATAAGTATAATGTATTTTACCTTAATGCTGAACTCTTACATATTTTCTAATTACGTTTTTGTGATTAACATCTGTGAAGGTGTACAAAGACTATAATTATACAGAAAAACAGCTGTATGATTATAAATGTTGACCAATTAAAAATAATTAATACAGCTTCTAGTATGTATTAATGTGTATTCAAATTAACTTTTTATCCGTGGTCTAAGGTTGGCATCCTGTACAATTTCGCAAAAATCAAGTGTCGCAGCATAATAGAAGTACATAAAATATCATTAAATAAATTTATTTGTATAAAATTTGAAGTATTGGTTTTTAAAGAACAGTAAAATGGCAATTTCTGCTAGAAACACAACAAAAATACAAAGTAAAACCACAAGTTTTATTTGACAAAAAGTTACCATATACCATTTCCAAAGATTAGTATTTGGACTTACATACCACATTTGATGTTTCCTATGGACATAGAAATTAATTTATTTTTTATTAATAAATTCTATTCATTATTAATTTTATATCAACATGGCTTCTAATCTATTAAATTTTTATTAAAATAAAGCTAAGGTGTAATTGACTTTATTATCCTAAAGGTTTAGATATATTAGCAGAAAGTCTTGAAATTTTAATGACTGACTTACTTTGGTTATAATTTTATTCCAACTATGATTTAACAGTAATATTACTGGTCTAACGACGAAGAAATCGGTACATGCCACAAAGTAGCATAAAAGCTACCATAACAAGAATAAATTTTAACTTGACAATTGCCCATAGGATGTAATTTTCTAAATTCTTTTCTGTCAATAGATTAGGAATTAGGACATGCGTAGCTATTAAATTTAACGTAAGAATACTTGAAGTCCAGTTTATGTTTAAGGTAAGGTTGTGGTCTGTAAAAGTGTGAGAATTAATACCATAAGCTGAGTCAAAACTTAACTAAAGTGTTGGTATAACTCTATTAAACGACTCACTGGCTTTTTGAACGTCGTAGCAATAAAATAGATCAATGACCTGGTTTTTGTCAAGAATTGTAGTGCAGTTACAATTGGGCATAATTTTTGCTGCGCCTAGTTTTTCTGATTGATAGATTTTATAAAAATTTGGACAAATAATAGAAATTTATTCTGCATTTGCAACAACTTACAAGCGATTACTAGCTACCTGGTTAATAGAAAGCTCCATATTGCAAGCACCTCTAAAATAACATACTTTTAAAAGTTTTCTTACTAGTTTGTTTTTTAAAATACTAACCGCACAATTTAAGGACTGGGCAGAGTCTGTTTAAAATTGTTAAAAAAGACATTTTGTGCTCGTTTATAGAGCAATGTGGCAACATGTGACTAGTTATTAATACATTTCTGCCTCTGCTAGTTGCTTAAAACGCACTTTTTTGCGGATAAATTTTGCAGCTTTGTCCCATATATGCGAATTGGTAATACATTATCTTATAAACTGACCAGTTTGCGTTAACTTTCACGAAAGGAACATTTACAATAACGGTTGCTACCGTGTCAGAGAAGAAACAATCATATATAGTCATTTTAAAATATTCCAAGATACTTTTAATAGGAATTGCTAATTTTTGGCCGACTTTAAGCTGCTCAGACTATAGTTTCTTTAAGGTTTTTATTGAAGTGTTAATGGGAACTAACTTAATTGGAAACGCCTTGCGTCTGCAGCTATCAATGCTACCTATCATTAAATGATGATCAATCTTCAACAATAATAAATGGTACAATTTGGAAACGTTTTTCATTGATCTACCTACATTGGCATAAATTCGATCAACCATCAATTTTTTAAACTCTCATTTAATCTGCAAATTTAATTATTTTGTCTTCCATAAAATGGTTATTCTGATCCAAGTACTTTACATAATTTCGCAGCTGAAATTCAAAATTCAGTTTGTTATTCACCTTAAATAGACATTTATACCACGCGCTAAGGCCTCAATCACAACTTGTCGAACAGTTAGTAGTATTAGGCATTGCAAAACATTTTGACTTCGTTTTAATTATTTTACGCAGTATAATTATGAAAATATATACATACCTTGTTAATATGCGCAGTAATTTGGTACTCGGACCTAAACAAGGCATTTAAAAACTTGTTGATAGCCGAATAAAGCACGTACAACCCTCCAATACCTAATGCAGCAACACCTACTTGTCTTTGGACCTCCTTTTTCCAGGTTCTACTGTGTGGTTGAAGGTCATCAGATCTGAGTAATAATTTACAAACAGCTCACGGACTGCAGCTTCTGCAACGCATTTATTTTCATACCCCCTTAGATTCAGACAAGTTTTTTCCTTCGGCAGTAACGTGTTGAATTTGGGCAGTTCAACTTCATAAACCAATTTGGAGTGACGTTCATGGGCGATCACATTAACCTGCAGGCAATATAATAAATGAAACAAAAATGATTATTGATAGTATATATTTACATCCACAATTACTTAACGGAAAAACGTATATATACTAAGCTTAAAAAATATACATCAAAAATTTTAAAACTTGAACTGGTATTTGTGTTACCTTTTCACCTTTTCTAAATACGCCGGTGGGACATATTTAACCTTCGGGGTTTCTTCTAATGCAATAATTGCAAGTACAAACGCAAAATAAAAAAGGTTAAACATTTTGGCAAACTTTGTAAGTAAAATGACCTCAGTACTTACACGCTACAATTGGAGTTTTCAAATAATCAAATTCCACTAATACACGCTTCGATTGTTGGTCGGGACAAACTTGTCTGTGTGAATAAATAACTATTAAAAGTAGCATTTATTTATGCGTACGCAATATATATAATAGGTTTCTATCAATTACTAATTTGCTCAATTACCTATAATTCTAATTGTTTATTACATAGTTTGAAGTTAGCTTTAGGTGCTTTTATATCTTTTGTGGCCCTCAATCATTACACACAGCAGCTTTCCACGAATTAAAGACTATAAAAAGTTGCAGCATGCCGAATAACATTGCTATAATACTTAAATTCCTGCTTTGAATAATTTAAATTCAAGTTCATTTTGCGTGAATTAAAAGACAAAACTAATAAAGTGCATACTGTATAATAGCACATTATATTAAAGTGACAAATTAACAGCAGCGAGGTTATAATAATTGTTGACATATTCTTAAAAATAAAATCTTAATGCCAACATTTCTTTAGGTTTAAAATGTGTTCAATACATCTTAAATATGTACACCAATTTATAGTAAATATAGTAAAGTATACTATGGTATTATCCAACTTGTGAATTTCGAAAGCTAAGAACAGATGTTTGTTCTTGTGCCTACCAGAAAGACGTTTATGTTCTACAAATAGGTTATGTATGTTCATATTGCTATGCTTAATTATATTAGAGTTTACAATTTCAGCGTAACTGTATGTAGATATAGTCATTTACCTTTGATTGTTGTGTTTAAGAATTTGTAGAACTAACACGACCATCAGGCAGCCAAGTATTTGTGAACAACCGTTGAATAGGCTAAAATCTGCAAGCAGATGCCATTGTCACCATAAAAATTGTAGGTACATGCAATTCACAGAAACTATTAAATATACAACCCCAGCCAGCACGTGTCAAAAACTTTAGTTTTGTATATTTTATGGTTTCTATGAAATCAGCACATATCTCGCTATATACTGAAAAAGTTTTTTCAGTATTTGTTTTCTTTTTCACCAGTTCATTCATCTGTTCTAAAAATTAATGTAGTAACTTCACTAATATGAACTAAAAATGATTACGCAATACTGTATTTATACTGTGCATATTGTTTCAAACGTAATTACATTAAATTTTTTTAAATGAGTAAAGCTTCATTTAGTAAGTAGTTAATACCTAACAACACAGCTGGACAAAGTTCCTAGTACCGCATTTCTAGGTAAATTAAAAACGTGTACCCTAGAATTCTTTGCGGGGTGGGTGCATTCAATCACGAACATTCACAGCATGCGTTTTACCTTTTAGGACAAAATATTATTTAGCGCTAGGCTAAGAAAGTAGTGTTATTTTGATGCTACGATTCTTACACAGCGTTAGCTGATACAAGGATTAGAATTAAATTAAAAATGTCAACAGTCTGCAAAAACAAGCTTACAATTGTGTGTTGCAATCCGTTTCAGAAGCATACAACTCCATTCTCACAAAAATTAAAGTTCAGAACAATAACTTCTAATCTAGCTTCTACATATCAAGTTCAATTACATGTTGGGGAATTTATTTGCCACTCCTGTCGGAATACTGTAGCACAATTACCAAAGTTAAAAGATACTTCGAAGGCAAACGCGGCAGCTTTAAATGTAAACTCGTCAGCTAGTAGCAGCAACACTGATGTATCAAGAATACGCAAAATTGTAAGCAGCAATCCATTTAATATTAACGGCGGGGTTGAACAAAAGAAAATTGGAAAAAGCTGGTTTCCGGTGACTGATGAACTATCTAAAAAGTGTTTAGTAAACGGTTTAAGTATTCTGTATGGGCAACAACTTTGCTATGACTGCTACGTAAAATGCCTAGTAACACTCCAAGAAGAATCTTTCAGGTGGACTATTACTTGCTTGTTCATTTTTGATAAAAAAAGATTGATTTGACACTTGCAAATGCGTTAAAAATAAAAATAATCAACTAAATTGCATATTACCGCATAAGAAAGGCTAGATGGATGTTTTTAATTGAATTTAATATTACATCAGAATACTGAGGCTATACGTAAAGGTTTTAACTCGCAAAATGTCTGAATCTTTTAATTTTTTATTTTCTTTTAGCAAAGAAAGCTACTGCGCTGATGCGTTCAGTCGTCACAAGGAGCACCGAAAAAAACATCCTTTGCATTTTTTTAAGTTAACAAGCAGCAAAATCATTTAGATGTCAAAATTGATGGGACGCAACCTCACGCCTGATGACTTTTTATGTTCTAACTGTCGGTTTTGCATCAAGCGATTTAAAGTTGACCCTCAGGGCTACCACAAAAAAAGAAGGATCCTGCAGAGGATGAACTTCACGAGCTGCATGGAGAAATGACTAAAACCGTCCAAGACACTCAGGTAACTATTGCCTATTTGTCTGATTCAGATCATTTAGAGTGTTATAATAATAATAATAATAATAATGATTTTTTTTGTCTTTAAGCATAGGTGATACAGACACCATATGATAGTTAGATTCAAAGAGATAACAATCGGTAAGAAGGTACCAAAGATAGCAGACATTAATAGTGCTTAGATTATTGGATTAAGGTGAGAAAACAGAATTCTTATTAAAATTGAGATACAAGTTTAATTTAAATTAAATTAGATTGGTACAACATCAACAGCAGCCAAAGCCGCTGGACGTTGTTCAACAAGGCTAATTTACCAAACTTCTCCACAAGGATGAGGAAACCCACGCACCAAAATAAGGAATATGCAATATATTTTGAATTTTTAAACAAAAATAATGTAGAGATTCTGATAAATTATCTGATTTAAAAATTTAAAACGAAAACCTGAATAAGGAAAAATAGTAGTAAAATTCGGTGTATGAAATTATAAAATAAACCCGTTTTTTATGTCTAACTATGCTGCACTAGTGAATTAAATTAGTTTTGTTACCCCAGACTAAAGTCAACTGGATGAGGGATTTTGGGCACCCTTACTGCCCTCCAAATAACACGATAATTAACAGCACAGTTTGACATTTACAAGGTTGCAGGGTTATCGAAATCGAAATAGTTCACTAGTATGCCCATAAGTGAGTGTAGGTTTCGTGCACTGAATTAGATATAACTATGGTTGACAGAAGTGTATTAGTTACTAGAAATTAACTATAAAATTGAATGTGATTAAAGTAACAATTTATACATATACGGTATAATGCACTGTACTGAAGGTGAAGATTGTTAGGTATTGTTAGGTACGGTAGGTTGGTTATGGTTGGAGGCGGAAGTATGTAGTTGTAGACGTAGGTGACTGCTGGCGGCTGTAATTTGGGGCTAAGTGAGTCTGAAAGTCCAATTTTTATTTGAATTTTGATGTCAAAGTACGCCATGCGCAGAGGGACCTCATTTCCCTCATTTTCAAATGTAAGCGAGTATTATGATTTCGATATCGAATTTTACAGTATAAATCAAGTTTCGAAGAATTTAACTCTTGATACTGTCACACAATTATGCCGACATATAGATAATAATTTGTCAAAATTGTATGTTAAAATTTGTGAAGGAGTAAGAAATTCCTTACTTACGAGCAAACCCTTTCAATGTATTTTCTAGTTTTTCCATGTAATATTTTTTTTCGAAAAGAGCATCGTTAAAAACTAGAAATCGCCTAA
>JAQFZE010002090.1:0-15498 GCA_034695245.1 Dicyrtomina saundersi | reverse complement strand
ATATTGGCAAATAATATATTATGTCAAACTCAGAATAAAACACAATCAGTCTATCAGTATCTAAGCTCTCATCAACAGCTAGTGTACTACAACACAGTGGTTCTCAACTTTTATTACATACATCATAAAAGTACATTCATCCATCTACTCAATTTTAAAGTTTACTCATCCTATATATCGTGACACTATCTTTAGCGTATTTTACTTCAAGGAAAGTAAGATATCAATTCACATGCGATTACACATTTAATAAAATCAGAAATTGAAGTAGATGCGGTAGAAAGTGATTTAGACGCCCACGTAATTTAAGCATCGCCACAACAGGGTTTTATCTTTTATTAAAGCAAAATTGCGCTGTAAGCTCAGCATCTACATTGGGCCCCTTGTCGAAAAATCCGCCGCTTCGCCGGATTATTTAATTTAGGTCAGTACGAAACCGCGTGTCTTAAAAGTCATAAACTCTGGAAAAGTGTGGTGCAGTCTCACAGAAATGCATCAGTCACCAGCCATCAAATTCAGCGGCAAATTTCGAGCCAAAATACCGAATCAATAATCTCAGCAGTCACTGCAGGTGCTGTTGCAGGGCCAAGGACGCAAAATAACACCACTGCCTTGTCAGATTCAAGTAGGTATTCAAAACAATACGGTAATAGTGAAACTGTTCTAAATTCGTAATGCACTATTCCGAAATTTAACACACGTCAACAAAATTCAACAGTAAAATTATATATAACAGGATAAAAAATAGGACTACATAATAATAATAATACTATCGCAATATATATATAGCCAATATTTATTGCCATCGTAGTATTTTTAATAATAATAGTCGTCAACATAATATTAGGCATCATAATTTAGTGCCCATGACAGTACTTATTTAATTATGCGTGTATGTATCTATGAATGCATGTATGTAAGTATGTATGTACATATGCATGTCCATATATATGCTACTCTCCAACTCACAGTCTCGGGGAAAGACGGGGGTGGGATGGAGGTGAAATTAATATACGTTAACAGAGTGCCAACTCAGATAGGAGAATTTACGCAATGTTGGTGCGTGTGTGCAGTGGATGGCTTTAAACTCATTTCCCTGATAGATTGATATTACTCATAGATTTGTGATTAATAATAGATTCTTACATGTTGTTTGTTAAATTTTCACTAATAACAATCAGGATAAAATGATTCCATATGTCCAGAGAACGTGTCCGCTACAATTAAGGAAGTGGTCCAGAATGACTCAGATGTAATTTACTTCTAACTCTAATCTATGTAACTAAGTGTGTGTAAGATCAAGTTACTGATTTTTTAGTGTGATTATATTCATCAAACTCAGAGATGTTGATTAAAACAAGTTCGAAGGAAATCGGACGAGAAATACGGAAACTACGACGGAAGATAGAGTTTGACGTTTAACATGGAGATAATAGGGTTGGAGATTTAACATGGAGATAATGGGGTTTGAGATTTAACATGGAGATGATAGAGTTAAGTTTTAACATGGAAGATTATAAGGTTTGGAGTTTACATGGGAGATCATAGGGTTGGATGTGTTAAAGGGAAGAACATGGGATTGGACGTGGTAAAGGAGATATCACAGGGTTGGACGTGTTATAGGAGAGATCATAGAGTTGGACGTGTTAAAGAAGAAATCATAGGGTTAGACGTGTTAAAGCAGAGATCATAGGGTTAGACGTGTTAAAGGAGAGATCATAGGGTTGGGAACGTAGGAATAGTACAAATGGCCTAAGGCGATAGAGGATAGATGAGACGGGGTGAGGTTGGACTTTGGCAGTGTAAGACAAGTGGAGCAATTTAGGACTAGGGCGAAGTAAGAATCGACCAGGGCGTATTGATATTCAACTGGGGCAATTTAAGATTGAAACTGATATAACAAAAGTTGTACGTAGTAGGATAGGAAATGATTAGGAACGATAGAAGATGATGGATAAGCTTAACACAGTACTGAATATCTTGATATTTCATACATTTCATACATTCACTATGAACGGAAGTTCAAGTGAAGTAAAACGATGTAAAATAAGTAATTCCTGATATAAATTATAATAAGTACAAACTTGAATGATAATAAAGAAAAATATTTGATTGATCAATTAATCAAATAAATTATAATAATACATATTATTACATTATTATTATATATTAATATATATATATAATAATAAAACATTTAAATGATACAAATAGTTTGATAATGTTTCACTTCCCAAAGGGATATTAGAACACTTTTCAATTAACTATTTAAGTTTACAATGATCTAAAATACGCAACAGATTGGGAAATAAGAATATTGAAATACAAATGATCTTACAAACCTTCAACAAAATAGCAAGTGGGAAAGTACAAAACGAATATCAGAGAACCAAGTTACTACAACGAAGGCGGGGAATTAAGTTACTACAATAAAGCCTTGTAACCAAGTTGTTACAATGAAGTCTCGCTACCAAGTGAAGTCTCTAGCTCTCTGCTCTTCTATACAATATTACTGCGTACGATGGAAAAGCACAAGTCTTCTTTTCTCTCTTCTCATTCTGATTTACATTTTTTTATGATTACATTCTACGTTACATTCTACCGTGAGCTTCAGAGAATAAGCGCTTTAGAATCCTAATAATGACCTAATAAAAAAATTATTTTGGTTCTCTTCCACTTTTATTATTTAATGGTCTCTGGATATACTTTCAGACAATTAAATATGTACGTCCACGTGCCAAACCGCGGAGGTTCAAACAGTACTGTAACATATCCTTAGGGCCAACTGAAGTTGTCTAAACTTGGAAGCGTCGCCCCAACGGACAGTGACAATATCGTTTGAGTGTACAAAACAATAAAATGTCAGCATTGTTATTCAAATAAAAGAAAAAAAACAAACAAACACTATATAACACACATAAGATATATTAGACCGGACATAAAATGTCAATAGGCACCTATGTAATACCGATCTAAATAGCATTATTACAAAATACAAGTGAAGTACTCTTGTACATATTAAGTAGGTGCAATGCTTAGCAAAATTGTTATGAAAATTCAATGTTTACTAATAAGAAATATGAATGAAATTGTAGAACTAGCAGTGTCTTTGGAAATCGAATAAATGTGATTAAAAAATGGAAGTATCAGCACCAACAGTGTCGTATGACAATTCCGAATAACAATTAATTGTGACAGCTATTAGAAATATAGACACTAGTAAAGTCCTATGACTATACTGTCCTACAAAATGTTATCAAATCTTATAATATTATAACACAAAACAAAAATTGTGTAAATTGTAGAATTATTCACTCAAAGGACTTAAATTGGTCTACAGAAATTATTATAAACATTGTTGAAGATGTATTAACAATACAGACATAATGCAATTGAAACATGAATTTGTGTATGTGTTTGTGTAAATCATCCTCATTATCAACGACATATATATACATAGTTTACCTATGGACAATACATTTCAATTATAAAAATGCTGGTGTGTCAAAGGCACTTGTGAAGTACTATGGTGTTGGTATCGTAGTACAATATTTCATATTACAATAAAACTCATAGTAATTGAATTTGAAATACTAAAAAATAAAATAAAACATAAACATGGCATATAAAGCATGCAATAAATGTTAATATATTTAAGGTGTACAACATGATATGAACAGAAAACATTAAACTTTATTAAAAACATAAACATGCTAGTATTTCAATGTAATAAAATAGGAATAAGAAAAAATACATAATACAGTCTCACAATTGTAGTTAAAGTAATATGGGCAATAAATATGGATCACTTTATTATATAATATGTATTTATGACATTAGGAAAAATATCAGCAAGTGCAGTCTTAAAGCTGTGTAGCATTAGCATTTAATTTTTTTCAAGTCTTAAGCGGGGTACCTTGATATGGATTAATTAACATTGTAAAGTGGAAAAGATGGAGGTGGATATTCAAGAAATGCTGGAATGTAATTCTGTGCAGAATTAGGATCCAAGATGATGCCTAAGATGAGAAAAGGAATGCAAACGTAACAATTTACTCGGCATCTGAAAAAAATGTTGTAATTGACGTGCATTTTGGTCAAACGGGTCGATGTGGGCATCAGCATAATCACAGTCAGAGTCATCAGTTGATGAGTCACAGTCAGTAGAATCAGAATAAGAGTTGTCAGACCTACAATCAGAATCGTCAGAACCACAACTCGGAAGTTCAAGACAAAGTGGTGAATGCAGTTGAAGATACTTGTTAACCTGATGATAAAAGCTAGTTCGTCGCCAAACACCATATGCTTCACAATATTCAAGCAGATAAAATGGTTGTACAGGTTGACCAACAACTCTTAGATACCGTGTGACACCAAGCTTTTCTATTTTAGTCAAAATTGGCAACAACGCTAACGTTAAATTGTGCGCGCTACAAAAGTTCACTAATGTGCTATATTAAATTCTTACCAAAACAGCTATTTAAAAAGCAGAACAAAAGTTTTAAAATAGTTTAGGCATGAGCGGAATAACCTGCCCTCTTTCAAGCTTAGTACAATTGTATCATTGCATTTATTTATTGCTCAGATGCACATAGATCATTTGTTTTTATGCACAATATAAGATCTTATTGATGTGCTGATTAATGTTGATTTGCGTAATCTTTAGCTCAATTAGCTCTGAGATTTTTTTCCAATTCCAACATACAAATGCTCAAGTTGTCATGTGAAAATTTTATGTGCCGTCACTCTTACGCAAAATTTAAGTGTGTACGCTTTAATAAATTACGCTGGTCTATTTTATTTGTAAGGAACAATTTGACCCCTTTTATAGTGGCGGCGCAACGTTGAATCTAAACGTCAAAATTTAAACTTTTAAAAAGAAAATGATAAACTAGCAGCTTGGGTAACTTTTAAATTGCACATGCTTGTGGAGAATTTTAAGGTCTTCCAAATGAGGTATTTGACGTGACTTTAAAATCAATACTGTCGTCACAGCATCAAAAAACATTTTTAATGAACAAACAAATTTTGGGTGACATTTTAAGTTCTGTAGCGATGCATCTATTATAGACACACAACAAGTGTCCACAAAAAACGTGTAGCTGTTAGTTCTGCCTTTGTTATAAGATATTGACCCTAGCTTTAGAATATCTGGTTAAGGCAGAACACTTATTCCAAAAAAGTAAGAAAACAACGTTTATTTGCAATTCTGAACTAATATTCTGTACAAAGTCAACGTTGAAACAAACAATGTGCAGAATAGCATAATTAGGCATTTTAAGAGGTTCACAGAAAAAAATTGAAAAAGGCGAATTTTGCAAATTTTTACTACTGTGTGACAGCAAGTTTTTCTATTTTAGTCAAAATTGGCACAACGCTAACGTTAAATTGTGCGCGGTTCAAAAGTTTACTAATGAGTAATATTGGATTTTCACCAAAATGGCTATTTAAAAAGTTTAGCTAGCCAAAGCTTTAAAAATATTTTGGGCATGGGTAGAATGACCCGCCTTCTTTCAAGCTTGGTAAAATTGTACCAGTGCATCTATTTATTGCTCAGATGCACATAAATCATTTGTTTGTATGCACAATAATTAAGGTTATTGATGTGCTGATTATTCTTGATTTGCGTAATTTTCAGCTCAATAAGCTCTGAGTATTTTTTCGAATTCCAAAAAATAAATGCTCGACTTGTTATGCGAAAATTTTATGTGCCGTCATTCTTACGCAAAATTTGAGTGTGTACGCTTCAATGAATAACGTTGGTCTATTTTATTTGTCAAAAACAAACTGAAGCCTGAATTTAAAATGGCGGCGCAACGTTGAATCTAAAAGTCAGAATTTAAATTTAAAACAAAAATAATAAACTAGCAGCTGGTAAACTTTTAAATTGCTTATGCTTGTGAAGAATATTAAGGGCTTTCAAATAAGGTATTTAACGTGACTTTGCAATCAAAACTGTGGTCGCGGCATCAAGAAACATTTTTGATGAACGTGACATTTAGGGTTTGGTAGCGCTTTAGCTATTATAAACACACAAAAGGTGTCTAAATAAAACATGTAGCCGTTAATTGTGCCTATGTTATAAGCTATTGACCTTAGCTCTAGAATAGAATATCTGGTTAAGGCAAAACACTGATTCAAGAAATTGAGAAAACAACGTTTATTTGTAATTCTGAACTAATATTTTGTACATAGTCAAGGTTGAAACAAACAATGTGCAGAATAGCGCAATTAGGCCTTTTAAGAGGTTTCCAGAAAAAAATTGAAAGGCGAATTTTTCAAAATTTAAATACTGTGTGACAGCAAGCTTTTCTGTTTTAGTCAAAATTGGCAACAACGCTTACGTTAAATTGTGCGTTTACAAAGTTTAATAATGTTTTATATTCGATTTTTACCAAAATAGCTATTTAAAAAGTTTCGCTGGCCAAAACTCTCATAAAAGTTTGGGCATGGGCGGGATAACCCGCCATATTTCAAGCCTAATACAATCGTACCAGTGCAATTATTTATTGCTCAGATGCACATAGATCATTTGTTTTTATGCTTAATATAGGAGGTCATTAATGTGCTAATTATAATTGATTTGCGTAATTTTGGACTCAACAATCTCTGAGATTTGTTTGCAATTCCAAAAAATAAATGCTCGACTTGTCACGTAAAAATTTCATGTGCCGTCATTCTTACGCAAAATTTGAGTGTGTACGCTTCAATCAATAACGTTGGTCTATTTTATTTGTAAGGAACAATTTGACCCCTAAATTTATAATAGCGGCGCAACGTTGAATCTAAACGTCAAAATTTAAACTTTTAAAAACAAAATGATAAACTAGCAGCTGTTTAACTTTTAAATTGCACATGCTTGTGGAAAATTCTAAGGGTTTCCAAATGAGGTATTTGTTGTGACTTTGCAACTAAAACTGTAGTAGCAACAATAAAAAACAATTTTGATGAACAAACATATTTTGTGTGACATTAACGGTTCTGTAGCGCTGTGGGTATTATAGACACTTAAGAGGTAACTACCTAAAACATGTAGCCGTTGATTGTACCTTCGTTATGAGCTATTGACCTTAGCTTAAGATTATCAGGTTGAGGCAAACTACTTATTCATAAAAAGTAAGAAAACAACGTTTATTTGCAATTCTGAACTAATATTTTGTACAAAGTCAAAGTTGAAACAAAAAATGTTTAGTAAACAACTTTTTGGGCATTTCAAGTGGTTTACAGAAAAAAATTGAAAAAGCAAATTTAGCAAATTTTAAAAACCTTGTGACAGCAAGCTTTTATATTATAGTCAAAATTGGCAACAACGCCAACGTTAAATTGTGCGCGCTGCAAAAGTTTAGTAATGCGTTGTATTGGATGTTTACCAAAATAGGTATTTAAAAAGTTCAGCTGGCCATAACTTTTATAATAGTTTAGGTGAGCGCATGGGCAGGTGATGATAAGATGATTATACCGCTAATCTAATGCTAAACAAATGGAGCCTATGTTTAAGAAATCAGGCAATCGCGTCAAAATCCCTATATACCACTAATCCAATGCAAATCATAGTTTAACATGTTATTTTTGGTACCACGTTGTTATTTACAATTGCATTCGTCATTTACATTAAAATGAAACTACAAAAAATATTTTTTAAGGCGAACCTATGTGGTAGTTTATATACTTACTCTTACCTAGTCTGGACCCCTCAACTCCTATCTAAATCTCTCCTTAAACCAATACTTCACACACTTAACTACACAAGTTCTTATTATTTCATTTATTGTAAATGTAGGTATAAAAGCGTGGCAGTAGTTCTTTAAACAATTTTACGATAAGTGAAGCTAGTTTTATTGAAAGCTATTTCAGTTCTTCCTCACCTTCAGCGTTAGGTGGTGTTAATATATTACATAAACAACATTAATTGGTAAAACGAAAGGAAATTGAAGGATTTCTTCAAACACAAGATGCTTATACAAAACATAAATTTGCAAGAAAAAATTTATACGCCGTAAAGTTTCAGCTCCCTACAAAAACTATTTATGGCAGTGTCTTTGAGTTAATATGCAAAATTATTCAAAAGCAAATAAATTTTACTGATTTATTTTAACAATAATAAATGTGGCAAGTCGATTTGCATATGCGGTGTGCGTAAAAAACAAAACTGCTCAAAATGTTACACAAGCATTTCAGTCAGTGTTAAGTGCTACAAACATTTCAAAATATTCAACATGTGATTAAGGACTAGAGTTTAAAAATAAAACATTTAAAAACTGTTGGATGAACATAATATTATTATGTATTATAATTTTTGTCGATAAAAAAACATAAAAGTGGAACGATTTAATCAAACTTTGTTATCGCGTGTATCAAAATACTTTGCATATTCAAAGTTTACTACAAAAATGAAAAACTATTACAATGTTTTGCAAGACGTTGTAAATTCATACAGTAACACGTATCATTAAAGAATTAAATTGACTCTTGTTAGTGTTAAAAAATTTACAGAAATGGATGCGTGGATGAATTTACATCGAAAAGTTATGAATCACATGTGGCCAAAGCATCCCAAGTATAAAATTAACAACTGTGTTCGAATTATTAAACCAAAGAACATATTTGAATTAAATTACTCAACTAGATTCACAAATGAAGTACTTACAATTAATTTAATAGTTAAAGGCTATCCTTTTACTTATAAAGTTCAAAATAGGAGCAATGACATCATTGATGGAATATTCCATGAAGCTGAGTTGTCACAAGTGATAACGTCCAATAGTTTTAAATAATATCGTGTCTGTTGTGGTATTACTAACGAAAGAAAGTCATGTCGTTTTATGTCTACATTCCAGTAAATGACTTGAATTATTATTTTAAAACCAGTACAATGTCAAATTCATGTGTCAAGTTGCCTAAAATTTGTAATTTTAAGCCGAACAAGATGAAAGATGCTTAAGTTACAATAAATTCGTTACCAGAAATTATTTCTAATAATTAAACGTTTAGAAAACATCATGTAGAATCATTAGACTTGTTTTTGCTATGTGATATTATTTAACTACAAGTTTTTTGCAGTAGATTATAAACGTATTGCGTTTTATTGGCGTCAACAACGACACACATAAATCGTTTTCAATTTCTAATCCACATTGGTGTCGAACGTTGTAGTTTTGATATTATAAACAATAAATTAGTTAACGTTAGGGGTGAAGAACTTCAGGTGAAGATGCCTCGTAATTTATTACTTACTCTACATTTTTGTAATCAACGAGAAAAATGGAGAATTATTTACCTCAACCAACACTACACCATCCGTTTGCAATAATTATTGCTGGTTAGTAAAACATTTAAAGTTATATTACTTTGAAATAATTTTATATCAATATGTGCAATCTAAAAACTTATATTTTATCTTAAGTTTAATTTCACTTTTTTTTGAGATTCATTACAGTCTTGAAAAACAGTTTTTACTTCTAAATTACTACTAAACATCAAAGAATTAATAGATGTCGTTCATGACAGAATTATTTAAAGCTATGCAATGGATCAACTTATACACGCAGACCTGAAACAGAAGCTTAGAAATAATTATTTTGTCAGTAAACTTGACGTTGAGCTACCTAAAAACGAAAATACAGTACTTGTAATAGACGATAAAATGTTTAATTTGTCAAAGACGTCAAAAATTCAAAAAATATTCACGCAAAGCAGCTATCACTTTTCAGTTTCAGTTATTTAAATAGCTCATAATTTGTTTCCACAAGGAAAATTTGCGAGGAATATACGACTGACCACAAATTATTACGTTATATTTAAGTGTCCTGTTTGTTTTTTAAGTAGCATATATGGGAAGAAATCTCCTTCCTTCCCCTAATAACTTTCGTTCTAAAGCATACTTAAATGCAACTAAAACTCCGTGTAGCTATTTATTCCTAAACTTACATCCTAAGTGTGACTAAGACTTTAGAGTACGTGGTGGTGTACAACGTTAAGAGGAAGACGTGTATTTCGTTCCAATATAAACGATGATACACGTTTTTAACGTTGAATTGTTTAATACTTATAGTATGTTTTTTGTCAAAGAGTGAGTGTTTACTTACCTTCACAAAAATATTCTTTATTCGTTTTTATTTAAAATCCCATACAGTTGGAATGAATTAACTTTAAAAGAAAAACAAACTTAGTTTCTGTGAATTTTTTTTACATCATATACGCTGGAGAAAAGCAACAACAAAGAGAAAAACAACATTACAAGTTCGCCCATTTGTTTTTTAATGTTGAAAACGACATAGTGTGTTGTTTTTATTGTGGGCTGGAGTTGTATGATTAGAGCCAAGAAGATAATCTATTTGTTAAACATGTCTTGTTCAGTTCTTTATGCCTGTATATCAAAATTAATCAATATTTAGTCTGAAAACGGCAAAATAGAATATTGGAATCATCAAATGTAAGCTTTTAATTTACAAAGCAGTTAACTATAGACAATTTAAGTAATTGACATCTTATTTTTTTGTTTGTTTTTTTACTGGATTAAATATCAGCCTTTTTTTAAATTTATTCGCAAATACAAAGTCAATCTAAAACAACAACAAATTGGATTTCTAGTAAATACAAATCTGCAAACACACGCAAAACTAAAGTATTTCAAAACGTTTTACTGATATGCGAAGTGACAATACTAACGTTTGTTTTATTATTCTATGTATAGGATTGAATTTAATTAAAACAAAATTATACGAGAGAATGTGCAAAATAGGTCTAACTTCTGAAGCAAAGTATTTATTGCTTCCGTGTGAACATTTAGATTATTGTAGAAATTGCATAGCGACGCAAATAAGGTGTGTTATGTGTTGTTTAGATAACACGTCATACGTCAAAACGTTTGACGGGTGACAACGCAATTACAAGTGATCAATTTCATTGTATTTAAGCGTGTGTTTCAGTTGCATTGGGTAAGACAAGAAAAAAACAATGAAGGGAAATTATTTGTGGAACTACGTTGTATATCACAAAGAGTTGTAAAATCTTATTCACAACAACTCAAATACAACAGTGTACATTAACAAGCAAGTAGGAGGGTCGTTAGGTAGAAGTTGAGGGGTTTTAATACCTATTCAATCACATTCTTTACTATTAGATAACACCCACAAAACAGAAGTTGCCGATCTATCAGAAATAGGAAACAAATCGTTGAAAGCTAATTGTAAAAAGCGTTCTCACAAAAATCACAGTCAAGTTGGTCATGGAATAAAACGCCAGAAAGCAGTTCAATACTACACGTCTTGCCCTCAACACCATAAACAAAAAGGGAAAAAGAAATTAAAGACAAAAAAGAAGCCATCCAAAACCGACATCTTCTCATAATGGCGGTAAAGCACGAAGCATCATTACCTGCTATTCGTGGTCAAGTTGATTCATGTTCTTTTCCGATGACAGACACAACCGTTGATTTTAGTCTATACTCTGAGTATAAACTGGTTGTTAATTTTCAAGATTAAAAACTAATTTTTAATTCATTTAGTCAAAATAAAATAAAAAACGATTTCACTGTTGAAGAATTTTTGAAATCCGTAATAATAAATGAATTTGACAGTGTGTTTACGCATGTTTGAGTCTAGTGTAAAACAGTTGTGTAAATGCAAATGTTAAAAACAGTGACAGTACGTAAAAAGTACTAAATATACTAGCAAATGTATAACTTAGTTTTAAATTTAATTTGAGTTTAATTGTAGAATTTTAGAAATGTAAGTTTATGTGTGAAAAAGTTATCTTTTATTGCAATATCTTATCACAAATTTAATATTAGTGTATATGTAAAGAAGTTATATGATTTAGTGTATCAGTTGCAAATACAAACCAAGCAAAATTTAAAAATAAATTGTTCTTGCAATTTCTATAAAAATCACAATTATTATTATTTCATACAAACATTTTGTACTACTTGATAATTTCATTCTTTTGTAAATGCTGTGTCAAATATGATAAAGCATTAAACAATGCTTTAATGAGATTGGGATTTATAAAGGCTCTGTTTTTTCATTTTTTCTCCGCTCTCTCTGTTCTTGTAACGATGCCTACCCCCATTTTTTTAAAAGCATCGTGGTACGCACATTAAAGATAGGTGTTACCACCGAGTCGAGCATAATAAAAGTCATTTGAAACGCATTTGGAATTTGAGATAGAAAAATCGAAAATTTTAGACCCCGCTGATGTTTTTGTAACCTGATGGCACGCCTTTTTACGTCCAAGATTGTTTTTAATCACTTACTTACTACCTAAAGAATTAGTTGCTTCTTTTTTTTTGTCACACTGTTTCCAGTCTTCTTGCATTGTTTTGCACCACGTTTGCGCTTGTTCGTTTCATCAGTTGCAACACAAGTGCGACTGATTTTTTTCTGTTTTCTTTCAATTACAATATCATCAGAATTTTTACCATTATCCGAACCTGGATTGCTTTTATGTGATTTTTCGTCGCTTTTGTTAGTATCTGTTGAAGTGTCATCCTTTTGATACAGGTATTTATTACTCTCTTTGTCTCCTTCTTTTTCCTCGTCATCACACTTGTTTGCAGTATTGTCCCCCTTATATTCTTTACAAACCAAAAATAAAAGCATTTTATTTTGAAATTGTATTTTATTTTACAATCAATAATTTTATATAAAAGTTAATTATTTGTAAACGTCCAGCACAACAATTTTATTTATGTTTTTCATAACCATTAAATTTCATAACATACTAACCATCCAAAACAAAATTTTTTTACGACATTGGTTTCCTGCTTTTTGAACTTTAGCGTCTTTTTTAGCTGGTTGTTTTTGTGATTTGTTGGTCTCGAACTCGCTAGAGGACACTAAAATATAACATTATATTGACACATTTAATATTTATTTGTGTATATAAAGTCCCACAAAAATAACGTTAAAAACTCAACAAATACATTCATGATTAATCACGCCATAATGAAAATGAGCCTAAATTTACAAAGTTGCACCTTAATGCATGCAATTTAATGACATCATAGTTAATTTAAACACTTTTAATTGTATTCAATTACTTTATAATAGAAAGTAGAAAACTAAATCACTTCGTAATGAATATAAAAAATAAATATTAAAGTTGATAACCATTAACGACTACATTACTCTTGAGACCACTTTTAGACACATTTGATGTTGAAGTATTGCTTGAGTTTAATGCTCGTGTGCTATGTTGGGATCCGCTTGAAGACGCTATAGTCGTGATCAAAAAACAAACGCATGTTTATTTTCTAACATTAAAATTATGATCACTTAGTAGCGTTTAATTAATATGACTACAGCCGTAATTTAATGCTGACAAGCTGAAAATCAATTGATCACACATAATTAAAAAATAGTGGAAAGCAATTAAGTTACCGTATGCAAAACAATGTACATAAAATATGCAAGTGTTTTACCATTAGATTGGTACTAAACCCATATCTGTTATAATGTACATATAAACATTTGTAACTTAGCTGCATAAACAGTAAAGACATACATTTCGACGGCAATACATTTTCAGACATGTTTACTTCAGTGGTAGACGCCGCTTAAACTTCCATATCAGAAATCAGATTTTGAGTAAAACTTTCTGGAAAATGATTAGAAAGAACTTCTCCAGGTGAAAGTGGTGCTTTTGTTACTTTACCTAACATTGCCTAGAACCAATTGTTATCTTATTGTTGTGTTTATACCGTTTAATAAAAAACAAATTAAAAACAAAAAAAAACAAAAAACCATAGAGAAATCTAATTATGTGATCAAAATTTTAGACAATAATTAATAAAATGTATACTTACGCCTAACCACTCTACCAGTGTTATTTTTTAAACTGAGAGCAAGAATTTTAAAGTTAATAATTGGAAGCTTTAAGAGAAGTGGTGTGTTCTTTAGTCTGTTTAGATACGTAATTAAGAAACTCTGGTGTGCTTTTTCTATTTAAAGACAGTACGACCGTTATTACGCTGTGCTTGCTTTTAATTACTTTAGTTAGACAATTGTGCTGACGGTTGCGAGTTCGTGGGGCGTTAATTAAAGTAAAATAGGTCTACCGTATTAACTATAATACAATTTTATATTGTCATCATATTAGTTTAATTTGTTTGCACATAACATACACACTTTTAAGCAGCATGAAACAGGTATGGCTATATTCAAAATCATTCCTTGTAATACATAAATATATTTTTTTTTATACATATATATTTTGTTATTTATATATATATATATTATTTTCACAACAAAAACTGTAGCTTTTCACAACGGAAATGGTTAAATGTCACAACGGAAATGGTCAAATGTCGCAATGGAAATGGTCAAATGTCACAACGGAAATGGTCAAATGTTGCAACGGGAATGGTCAAATTTCACAACAGAAATGGTTAAATGTCACAACGGAAATGGTCAAAATGTCACGACGGAAATGGTCAAATGTCGAAGCGCGAATGGACAAATGCCGCAACGGGAATTGCCAAATCTTGCAATGGGAATAGTAAAATGTCACAACAAACAAGGTCAAATGTCGCTACAGAAATAATCAAATGTCACAACAGGAATTTTAAAATTTTATATTTAAAATTATAGTTTTATTTATGTTTTATTACAATATAATAATTTATTCTAGATTACGTTTAAATGTGAAAAATGTAGAAAAAAATTTGAGTTCGAAGATGTTTGTATATAACATTAATCGACGGCACACACATGTAATAAGCCTATATTTTTTCATGCTCGAAAAGTAAACAATATTTTAATAGAACAAACTATAAAAATGATACCTAAACATCGTTTATGTTTTTACAGAATATTAAAAAAATGTTGGTTTTGTCAAAAAATGTTTTTATCACCAAAATACAACGTTACTGCGATAAACATTAAAATATGCAAATATTTTAATATTATTTACTAATGTTAAATTATATTTTGTATTTTTGATATATCTGACTTGATTTGAATATTGTAATTTGAATGTAAGTAATTCTTTGCTTTTTTAACAGAAACAAAAATAAGTAAAAAAAGTTTTTAACATTTGAGAATTTGCAGAATCATATAAAGAAACTCATATCCAGAAGTGTATAAAATGTAAAAAACATTTTAAATTGATACAATATTTGAATGAGCATTTACAGCGAGTGCACAAAATTTCAACGGTAAATTTAACGTTTCTTTGATTTCAATGCTGTTTTTATTGAACATTTATACTAATTTAATATACTAAAATATTTTTAAATTATTTAAGAACGTTTACTAATGTCGTTGCATACGACTCTCTAACTACATCTAGTCGACGGCAACTATCATCAGTTTCTACTTTGACGGAAGTTCAAAGGGCTCATCGAGATTCTCAAAGAAAATTTAGGGAACTTGTTTGAGAAGTATCATATCAATTTTAAATTCCTTTCGACGTTGTACTATATTTGGGACAACTTAAGGAAAACCAAATATTAGACTCTTTTCAAAAAGAGTCCCCTACACAAATCAACCTCTATCGTAT
>JAQFZE010002089.1:0-15501 GCA_034695245.1 Dicyrtomina saundersi | reverse complement strand
CAATATTTTTGTAGATAGTGGATTTTGTTTTTAGCTACAAATGGATATGGGTCATTTTGGTTCTTCACAGACGATATACAATTACCACAGTTAATAATGTAATTATTACAGAACGTAAAGTTATCATACTTTATGAATGTACATGAGCTTTTGAAAAGTAGTGGAGGATAGTACTCATGCTTTTTTAAGTGTAGCTACTTAAATCAGTTGTTAATTTTAGTTGTAAATCAAAAGCCAACCAGTTTATAAAGCCCATAACATAATGATTATATAATTGAAGTTCCTTATTAAAACTAAAACGAACCAGATATAAATTCAGAATATTCTTCAGCAAACATTTCAATAATGTTCTTTGCATCTTGCTCTGTCAAATCAGGTGTTTCATACAGAGAGACAGAAATTTCCTTGCCATCAATGGAAACGGAGATTTCGTCCAGACCCTCAGCTGTTTCATACACACTCATCATTTGGGAAGTTCGCTCTTCTAAAATAGTGGACAAGCTGGGATCTCGAGCCAATTTATCCAGCACGTCCTCTTGCTTCTTATTTTCTGATGACGAGAAAAAATACAATTTAAAAAAGCAGCACGAAAATGACACAGTTTATAACAAAATAGTTAAAATAAAAGCGCAAATCGGAATGCAACATTTAAAAAAAACTGGGAACCTTCAAATCCAAGAAGACTAGCGGAAGACTCACAAGTACCCATACAGTTCCTAGCTTGACACGTGTACGTCCCCAGGCAGCAGTTACCCCCAGAAGTGACAATTTTGTGTATATCTCCAGCCTTGAGTTCAATGCCATCTTTGAACCATTTCAAAGTTGGTTGTGGCACTCCAATGACTTTACATTCCAAATTGACAATGCCTTCGTGAAGAACGGCTCGGAGCCCTTCAAGAAATCTGGGTTTCTTGTAATTACTTGGGATGGAAAGAGAAATCCGACAGCAACTAAAACTCGTTCCGTATTCATTCTTGGCCACACACTTGTACTCCCCTTCCTTCCCTACACCCAAACTGTCAGTGCTGAGAGAATTGCCATCCATTGTAAACTCACCACCTGGTTGAATGATCTGATTTTCAAAGTACCACTCAAGTGTAGCTTTACAGTTGAGCTCCACGGTGAGTTCTAATCTTGAGCCCACGATAGTACTATAACTTTTCAAGCCTTTCACAAATTGGGGGGGACGGTTAATACTGGACAAATGTTCTAAAAGTTTTCCTCGCTCCTCTTCAGTCAGCTGAAACTGGATATCGTCAAACGTAAGTTCTGCAGTGGACTCACTCACGCCCATACAATTACTTGCAATACAAGTGTAGAGCCCTAAACTATTTGAACCACAAAGTTGGTACACATCCCCAGGCTTGAGCTCAACTCCATCTTTGAACCATTTCAATTCCGGGGTAGGATAGCCTACAACTTTACACTCAAAAGTTACGAGCCCTTCCTCAGTGAGTACAGCTTTTAAATCTTGAAGGAACCGAGGTTTCCGATAATTTTTTGGAGCCACCACACTGATGAAACAACATGTCTCCACTCCATTTACACTACACTTCCACTCCCCATCGTCACTGAGCATGAGAGGGTTCAAAATGAGCTCTACATTGAAATCATTCCGATTGATCGTGACGCGACTGCCGTCTTCTTTAACTTCAACTCCTTTGTTGTACCACACTACTTTCCCCACGGGGTTACGAACACCTACTGTGAGCACATGAGGTTCCCCAATCCGAGCCTTGTGGTCAACCAGGCCGTCCGTTATAACAGGTCTTGAGGATGTCACGTGGACATGGGAGCAGCTCACCGCCGTCCCCATGCAGTTGGTCGCTTGACACGTGTACGAACCCAATGACGTCGGGTCGGCTTGCTTGAGAGCAAAAACATCGCCGGGCTTTATCTGTTCTCCATCTTTGAACCATTGGAGTAGAGGAGTTGGAACTCCTGTCACCTGCAATCAACATTTACAAACTTTCAGGTTTATTGACGTATCTCCTGCCCCGTCTGTTTATTATGTCTAAAATACTTATCGTCCATGTTCAGGAGTAAAAGACGGATGTCCATCTACCTTGCATTCGAGAGAAACCGTTCCAGCTTCAGTCAAAATGGCACGTAGAGGCTCTACAAACTCGGGTGGTTTGTAAGCTCGTGGAACTGCGTAAACAAAACATATGTACGGCAACGGACAAGATATACGTTCTTACGAAATCGCAACACATTATACAGTTACGGCATGAAGCACTTGCGTATGTTAAAAGAGTATACGTAAGTAAAAATAATTATTATGCTAAAAAGAATATATAGCGCTTCAGCTACAAGTTGCGTGCGTATAGATATGCAGATAAATTATTACTTATCAAAAAACCCACGCAAATTTCCAGATACTTTGGCTGAATATTGTGAAATTCGCAGATGGGCAACCAACTATGAACGGACCATGAATAAAAGTTAGAAATGAAATATGTAGAATAGGGGACCCATGACAAAGTAAGTATATGCTACGAGCTTTTTCTTTTTTGCTTTTACATCAACATAAATAAGATAAATGGATAAACAACTGTGGATAAAAACGGAGTTTGAGTTCCGGGCTCTGGTTATCGTCATTTTCATGTTTATACCTCCAAACTCGCACACACATACTGACTGAGTGACTGAATCTTTCCCTGGTAGTCTGGTTGAGTGAATCCGTGAAAGAATGACTGAAGACTTTTTTTACGTTCCTCAACACAAAAATTTGGCCTATTTTTTAACTAGCATTTTAACGTATAATCCTTTCCACTCTACACATGTTATAGCCCCTTTTGCAAATCAAAACAGAAATTGAATTCATTCAAATTATGCTAGTGTTGAAAACGTTTTCTAGGGATTTTCACATTTCTATCTAAGTACCTATCCGTTGCGCTATTGCATTCATTTTATGTATACATGTATAAAAGCTATATTATTATTCGAGATATCGTCAAAACGATTGAGGCTCACTTCACAGTAATATTGTGAGATTTGTCCGTGATTGTTCAGAAATTAGTCTTTAAAATTAGTATTTTTTTTTGGTATGGCCTCAAGTTTAAATTCTACTTAACGTTGAATGTAAAGAACCATTATTATTATATAGGTAAAAGTGCTGCCGAAAAATACAAGGGATGAGAATAATTAAATAGCTTAACTTACTCATTAATTTGACTAAACCATGAGAGGCTTGTTTGCCAACAACATTCTCTGCCACACAAGTCCACTTTCCCTCATCATCCAAATGAACTTGAAGGATACTCAGGGAGTGCAAATTATTTTCTACTGAGTAATGAAATCTTGCGTCGTTGCTTGGATCCAGTTTCTTCCCATTTCTGAACCATGTAACCTGTAAAGTAAGCGTAAATGACAAACGAAGGAAAGATGAGACGAGATTATGGAACGTCTACGACTACGAGTAATGACATACGTATAGGTAGGATTAGAATGGTACAAAGAAAGGTACATTCATACAGTGTAGTTGTACTTAGTGGCAGGAACGGTACAAAGTACAAAGTGACCTTATTATAGACTGAGCATGATAATAATAATTAGAGTGTACTATGGCATTGCATTCATCGTACATTTTACATGTCCCCAGCGTCTATTAATTATATGGTTTATTTCAATTCCCTTGTGATCCAATCTTTATAGTACACAACTCCACGCAAGAAGAGCCAATGAGAAAGAGGTAATTTACATTATATTATGCAGAGGAGCTCATATGTAATATCAATCAGGGAAGCTAAAATTAAATCAAATCCTAAACTTTTGTACAATGTGACATGCGTTAAGAATTTCCTCCGCGACTTTCACGTGCACAAACTAAAAGTTATTTTATTAATTTAAAAAAAAGTGCAGAAAACGATGTGATATTAGCAATAAACTCAAATTTATTCGACTTGAATTTATAGCTAAATAAATGAAATTACAATTTAATCCCGGAATTTCAAGCCACAAATACAAAAATAGAAATATGGAGGTAGGTAATTCAGAAGGTGAAAAAATGCAACACCTGGACGTTGCTAATAATTTCATTCAATGCAGTTGATTTAAATGAAGTAAATTTGAAGCTATAAAAAAAAGTAATAGTAATATTAAAAAATAATGCAGCATAGTTAAAGCTAAAATTCAACAAGGCTTCAACAACCTTGGGCATTTCAAAGTAATAAGGAAAAAAAGACCCTAGGAGAAAGACTACATGTAAATGATTTTTTAAATGAACTACTATGAAAGTCAGTTGTACAATAAAATTATTAGCTCAGAATAATCTAGACAAATCTTTTCCGTATTATTTTGATACGCACTAGTTAAATTCAAACGATCAAATAAATACTGAAAAGGCTCACCCAAACTACTTATAAAGTAAACAGTAAACTTTGCATCAGAGTAAAATAATAATAGGTCATTTCACAACCATTTTAAAATTCGTTAAATTATACATTTATAAAAATTTAATGTTAAGTCCAGAAATATTAGAAAATGATACAGAAATAATATAAATAATTAAATAATTATTTACAATACACAGGAACTAACCTTAAGGTCGGCGGTACTCTGAATCGTGGTGGATATTTTTCCTCTTCCATTAACTTTAAAACTATAGTCTTGAAGTGATTTAGTGAACTCGGGTAGAATCTCCATGACTCTGTCTGCTTCTCGTAGAGGAATACTAGTACTATTATTATTCATTTGTTTCTGTTCGTTGATTCTAACCACGTCACTATAAATCCTTTAAAATATACACAGAGACAGACACCAATCAGTTTTTTTCAACATCCTTTTTTTTAAATTTTTTTTACAAAACTAATAAAACCCTTAGAAAAATACACACAAACGCACACAAGCACACACAACTGAAAAATAATAACTGAATAACTGAATCACTATAATAAAGAACTATATATGCAATATAGAATCTTTAAAACTTTTGTTTTATTTTGGTTTTTTTTTCAAAAAAGCACTACTACTTGGGTAAAAAGATATTGTGTTATATATATTTATATATCAGCATAAACGATTAGAAAAAAAGAAGAAAAAAAAAGATTGTTGAAGATGATCCTTTTCTTTTTTTTTTAAAAAAAAACTTGGGTTTAGTATGTTGTTTTTGATTGTGTAATATGGAAATGCAACGTAATGGATTCGTACTTATCCTCTGGTTTACAGCACTTTGAGCCCATGGCCCATAAAATTTTTGTTGTTGTATGAGAGACTCAAAAGTACGAGTCTCAGTAGTGAGAAAAAAATCATGAGAGTTATATGAGCATGTATTTCAATTTAGGTTACAGCTGTTGGGAAAAAATCTTCATCTCTAAAATTAGCTGGTTGGTGGGTTAAGTACAATATGCAACGGAAGAACGCAACACCCAAAAAATCCATCCCAAGACCATATCACTTCAGACTAGACAACGAAAACATGAAAGAATCTGCAGTGCGCACCATCAACAACAGCATCAACGAGACGCTCTCGCATCCCCGTCCTGTTTTTTTTTATCATGGCTTCCTCCACTGTCCGTATTACTTTCCCGTTCTAAACAGGAGGCGAATCCGAATGTCCTGAAACCCTTGAAATTAAACATCACATCACAACTACTACTACTAGTCAAGTCGTAGTCTGTGCCCTGTGCCAGTGAAATGAAATGAAAGGAGTGAGATAGGCGGCGGTGAATGGTGAGCATAGGCCGACAACGATAAAGAATGAGAGATGAGCTGACTATATAGTAATAGAAGAGGTTCCAACCAACATCGTTGTCTCGAGAGTAAAAGATATCAGCGATGGAACAAGAAGAAAAAAAATAAGAGAAGACGATGAAGATGAAGAAGAAGATGAAGAAGTAAAAATCGAGTTTCTAAAAATAAATAATTTTTCTTGGCCAACGAGGAGGAGACAAAAATGTTGATCACATGAATGTCATTTTAATCAATAGTAAACAGAATAGAGTGAGTGTGTAGACATTTGTGAATAACAATGGACCGAGCATACATAAGAGTAATAAAGCTACTGTAACATCCACAACATCATTAATACGGCATCTTAATGACTTGTTATTCTTCTTATCCTTATCTCCCACTAATTGTTCAGCGTCCCTTCTTTCATCTTCATTCACATTATGATGGACTTGATCTTCTTCCTCAGCCGTCCCAGAGGTAGACTTATTCCTTTTCCTTTCACTCTCCAATTTCCTTGAGAAGAACGGCGGCAAGGACGACGGTGACGGTGACGGTGATGGCGATCTCTCTTCGTCTTCAGGATCAGGAGGGGACAGCGGGGGAAAGGATGGACTTGGTGTGGGACTCTGGCGGATTTTTATAAAAAATGGATTTTCCTCAACATTCTCTGAATTCTGATATTTACTCTTGGAAAACTCCGCAAATGATTGTAATAGATTTGTACGACTCCCATTAGTACTACTGCTCGCACTCAAGCTCCGAGTTCCCTGCACATTCATATGTTCTGTGGATACATTTTGAGGTGGGTTCTGATAGAAATCTGGTGTATTATTTCGTGATGGGTCCAAACTTAGATCATCCATTGAGGATTTTACTGATGAGGCACAGACACTCCCATTATCAAAGCTTGTCGAGATTTTTACATTGCCCTTCTTGACTGGAACAATTAATTGACTCACAACAAAGTCCATGGATTCATCCTCGTAGTCGTCATCCACATCTTCTACTATCACGAAACTAGTGTCTGAAAAATTAGACAAAATTACAATATGTGTCCTCTATGCATTTAAATATTCCATCTTAAAAGTTACAAAAAATTATTAAGCTGCGCGCATGCCATAAGAAAATATTTTTAATGGCTCAAACCCCACATATCCAACGGCAACGGCCAAAGCAAACGGAAACCAGCATAATAAGCATGAACTAATCGGAAGAAATAAGATTATGAGAAACACATGGGGATCTCAACTGCTTCTGTACTTGACAAATCCACCGACACTGCATACACTCACAGACCGCAGGACAAATTTTTTTGTAATTTCTTTTATGAGACAAGAAACGTGATGAAAGTTCCAATTAAGTTTTACTATTACTACTTCTCCGTAGTTGTTAATTCGCTTTTCCGGTTTGCTTTATTCATGAAAACGGGACTGATAGTTCCTGGTTTATTTTTTTCTCTCTCCATATAATATATTTGAGATTACAAAAAAATTATAAAGACATGGCACATTAATGTATATGTAATTACTTCGTACGTGCAAGGAGCAATTATTTATCACGGAGAGTGCATAATATTATATATACTTATCCCGATTTGTTTTTTCACTCTACTAATTGTGTGAGCACACTTGAGATAGTGTATATGTAGGGACTCAACTGAGATCATGTCTGAACTGGTCATAAATGCTAAATTTCTTGGAAACAATAAAACGGTCTAATGAACGCTTCAATGGACCCAGCAGAATAAAGCTTTGACTGCCAAATCTCATTCGCTCGCAATATAAATACCTATGTAATTTGAATTGTATTTTTACACGTGCCGGAAAGAATTAAAAGGGATGAGCTGGAAGCATCCAATTCGTTTGCCTACTTGAATATGCTTTAGTTTTATTTTACAAAATACTGACCATAAAATGAATGAAGTAATGAATAATTTGTAGTAAATTGCCGAATTATGACTATTTTAATTTTGAACGCAATTTTCATGCAACATATTTATCTAAAACGGGTGCTTTCTTGTCTTTCAGCAGTGCTCCAGCTTTAATGATTCTATGTATTCACCGTTTGTTTGTTTTCGATTTTCTTAAAATTACAATTGCAATTGGCATGCAAAATTCAAACACGCGTAGTACTACGATATGAAAAATTGTTTTAAAAATAAATTATAATAAGTTCTTTTTGTACAAATTAATGCAGTAATTTTTAAAGAGCCATCTAGACTCTATAGATGACAAAATTGACAAACACAGATTTTTGGAATATTTCGTGTTTTAGGACAACAAACAAAGGAACACAGATATCGTCTGTGAAGAACCAAAAAGACCCATATCCATTTGTAGCTAAAAACAATATCCACTATCTACAAAAATATTGAAACATGTCTTGAAAGCATTTAAATAGAATATTTTGCACTTTTAAGAAACATGTAAATAGAACATTTCACGCTTTTAAAAAACATGTACACAGAGCATTTTACACTTCTTTAAAAACATGTAAATTTCATTTTGCTTTTATGACATAGCTCGTTTTGATTCTAGCATAAATTGGATATGGGTCATTTTGGTTCTTCACAGACGATATTAAATTAAGGTGCGTTGTCTAAATGTGAACTAGGGCCTAAGTGTGAACGAT
Source organism: Dicyrtomina saundersi (assembly GCA_034695245.1). Lineage (NCBI taxonomy): Eukaryota > Metazoa > Arthropoda > Collembola > Symphypleona > Dicyrtomidae > Dicyrtomina > Dicyrtomina saundersi. The sequence goes on along the minus strand of JAQFZE010002089.1, from coordinate 7,197 downwards.
GAAAATACAATGCAAAAAATCTGTACAGACAAAATATATTTTATTAATTAACATCTATGAAATATTTTCCCCTCTGACCATATGCAAAATATTCAAACTTGTATGGGGGGATAGTATTATTTAAGTCATGCACCTTACGCAATTCAACCTACAGAAAATCCACTGTATTCAATTTTTGAACCTCTTTAGATGCAGCTGAATATGTTCCACAAAATGGATGGAAAAAATTTAATGCATTGTTATTGTTATGTGTTAATTAATTACATCATGCAAAACATACGGAAATTCATAAATTAGAACACGAGAAATGAAAAACTACCCTTGAAGCTGTCGTCCAGATCCTCATTCGAGTCTTTTGTAACATCTGAAAATACATTTTAAAACATTTATTTTAGCCATTTTGAGTGTCATGTATATTCCCGAATTTTTCGTATAGTAATATATAGCCTAATGTCATAATTATAATAATCGCATTATGCAAATGACAAAAATACAATTGCAGTGTCACTGTAATTTTGTACCTGTTGGAAGATTCTTGGATCCTGATCCTCCTATTTCCTGCTTTTGGTCTTTGCGGTATTTTTCAAATCTGTCAACACCTAAAAAAGGAAGAAGAAAAAAATACATTTTGAAAGCTATTTGTGTAAATTGTTGTAGCTAATATTTTTCTATAGTAAAATTATAAATAACTTACTACGCGCCCCTCTTGGCTGTAGTGAATATTGTTCAAAGTATCTATTTTTGCCATCTAGAAAAAATAAAAGAAATATATGATTTGAAAAATTTAATTAATTATAAGTAATTAATACCAATTTTTTTATCTTTCGATCGAGTAATATGAAACCTTTGAAATGGAATCGATTAAAAAAATTTCCACAATTTACCTGATTGCGAACTTGAAATTGATGACAAGGAATCATCGCTTTTCATTTTCCCAGAATTACCAATAAGTTGATCTCGTCTGTAATAATTCCCTTCTCGAGCCAATGGTTTGTTATCAACTGAAAGACAAATTTGAGACTTAGATAAATGGCCTGCGACTTAATACAGGAAAATCGATAGTTTTCAAATATTTTAATTCGAATTGATTGAGAAACTATATATTGAAAAATATCAAAGCACTCACTAGGTGACGCACTAGCCGTTCTACGTGAGAAATCAGAGCTTGCCTTATCCATCCGAGACTCTTTTCGATGCAGCTCGTCATCCTTTGTCTTATACTGATGGTCTAATTAAGCCCAGACAAAAAATTAAGAAATACAATAATAAATACTTGATAAAATCAAGTTCAAAAAAATGAAAGTACGCAATTAAAAAAATGGCGGAATTATTCACACAACTCTCGCGCACAGTTGACAGTGCATACCCGTTTTTAGATGTGAACTAATAATTGGTTTATTTTTCAAATTTTCTTGAGTAGAAGGGAAATGGCTGAAAGTAATACTGTCACTTTTAGGAGTATAATCTCCGACGGCGGTTGTTAATGAGAAGTCATAATTGGAAGTGTAGTCGATTTTAGGGGATACATCCGTTTTGGATATATTATAGTCCTCCTGTTTTGACGTAAAGTCAGTTTTAGATGAATAGTCCGGTTTGAACGACGACGTTAAGTCCGTTTTAGATTTGACGTCTATCTTAGATGTGTAGTCTGTTTTAGGTGAATACTCAGATTTAGATATTATGTTCTCTGTTGTTTTAGATATGAATGTACTGTCTGATTTAGGCGTGTGATCGGTTTTAGGAAGGTACTTGTGATCTGCTTTGGACAAGTATGATTTAAGTGGATTGTCAATAGTTGGTGATTTGGATATGTTATGTGTCGGTTTCTGTGGTTGTGGTTTTGACTTCCTTGTTTCTGTAAATCATTTCCAAAACCCCATTATTATCGTCAAGTGAAATGTGTGTAATTATATAGGTCAGTCACCAATGAAAATCTTATAGTTAAACTTACCAGGTATAGGTGGAACAACCTGCTCAAGTTTTTCGAAACTAGACTCTGGATTGAATTCTAGAATGAATAAATTATACGTAAAATGAGACCTTCGAAAATCAACCAACGAAACAAAGCACATTTTAAAAAGATTTCGTCCCATTAATTATTTATGTGTATATCTCACCACTGAAAACTTCAAATTCGTCTTCCTGTATAGATGACATAACGGAGCTAGACAAAAATTAACCAAACCATAAAATAATAGAGAGAAACTAAATATTTGTGAACCAATAATAGGACAAAGCATTAAAAAATAATAAAAAATAAAAAACTATTTAATAATTAACTTAAATAAATACCAAGGACAAGAAAAAATGTGTAAAATAACTGAAAAACGAATATATATAGCTAAATTGTATAGGTATTTAAAATTAATAATAATTTTTAATAAAATGAAATAAAATCAAACCCCTGTTCTTTCTTGGACTCTGGTATATAGATCTGAACAGATTCTTCACCATTATCGCTAGTGCCAAAATGATTTTCAGCTTTAATTCGGAAACGATACTTTGAGCCCGGTATTAAGTCCCTAATTTTACAACCATTACTTCTTGTTGACATAGCTTTGAGCCAAACACCCCAGCCGTCCTACATCATAAAATCAATTTATTTTTTACGAAAAACCAAAAATTTTCTTAGCTAATTGTTCTCAAATGTAATATTCTGTTTTTTACCCTAAAATATTCAACAATGTAGGCCGTGACGTCATCGCTTAGCCCTTCCCATTCAAGAAGGCAACTATTGTCTGACAATTGAATCACAGTTGGCTTACTTGGTGCTGCTGGTCGGTCTGAAACATTTCATGACATTCCAAACGTTTACTACGACAAAACAACTTGCCATAAATTATATTCCAGTAAAACACAAAATTTGGTTCTTTTTTACATTTTTCCGGAATTTTCTAACGTATAATCGAGTAGTAAAGTTAGGCTGTGTAAAATATTTTTTTCTAATCTTTGTTATACCTGTCACTGTGACGAGAACATGAGCGACATCTTCCCCAATGCAATTCTCTACGCGGATTGTGTACTCCCCTCCGTCTCTGCTACTCACGTTTTCCACAGTTAGCACAGCTACATCACCCATTTCCTGGAGTGGATTACAACCAAATTAATAGCATCATAGTTGATAGTTGGAAAAATCAAAAGTTGATTGATTGATTGAAAATTTATTGAATTGCTCTGACTTGAGTTTGAGTCCTCTTGTTAATAATATGTTCTGCATCATGATACCAGGTAACTTCCGCTTTGGGTCTTCCAGTAAATCCGAATTTTAATCTCAAATTCTCCCCAGCTCTGGCTATTAGTCCTTCTTCATAATGTTTGGGTGATTTTATTCTAGGTGGAGCTAAATAACAAATAATAGAACTGCTGCTCCAACACTCAAATAAAAACTAGAACACTAAAATAGATTATATAGGAACCACGTGACTATACTTTCAAGATAAAAAAAAAGTACTAATCAAACTGTACCTTCCACAATAATAGAAGCAGTGGTCTCAATTTCTCCTAATAAATTTTTAGCAACAGCCCTGATTTCACCTTCATCCGATATTTTGATATGATTAAAAACTAATTTGTAGTCAATTCCATCTGTTTGCATGTAAATTCGATTGCTCGCAAAGAGCTCTTCACCATTCAGATACCAAATTAGCTCTGGACTTGGCATTCCCCAAATCCGGCAGTTTAATTCAACCTGTTCGAACAGTCAGGGACATAAAAATGACAACTTGCTTTTACAATTTTTTGCGCAAATTACTATGAGATTTAAAATCCAACCTTTTCAAATTCGATTGCTCTAATTTCATGATTTAACGGAACTAAAAGAGTTGGCTCGGAAAATTCAAACGAGACTGGAAGACTGGTTTCGGACGGCTCCGAGTAACCTACAATATTTTCAGCTACTACACGAAATACAAAAGTGTCGTCGAGATTTTTGAGTAAGCACTCAGTTCCATCCACTCTGTAGGACTCCCAAATTTCCCCGTCCACTCGATTAAATTGAAGAATGTAGCCTATGTGCACAATATCCAAACACTACTTTCAGCATCCTCAAAATTATAAAAATCAAAAGATTACAAATAATCAAGATAATTTTTTGCCTGTACCCATGATTGGACATCCCCCATTGAACACAGGTTCACTCCAGCGCACCATAACATCGTCGCCGATGTATTCCACAGTTGGCTTAGCCGGTGCATATGGTTTCTCTGATAAAATCAATATAAGATCCACACTATATTTCTCAATCATTCCAATAACTTCTTTTAAGGTCAATTTTAAACTTTTTATATACGGGTTTTAAGAGCTCGGGAAATACATTATGCAGCTGTCAGAAAAACACCACAACAATTATTTTTTTTCCAAAGACCTTTTCATACCTGCACCTGGTGGAACTTTATAAATTGTTTTCTTTTTGTTGTTCCCGTTCCCATTACTATGTTGATTTCCCATACTGTATAACTATAGTTTATTCAGACTCTTAGGAACTAGAATGCTATTATAAAGAGAACGCAACTCAACAATGAACAAGAACAACACACAAAATGTAATACGAGAAAGTTCAAAAAGAGTATTAACAGGAACGCCTTAGCCTAAAACTAAAAGTTACCATTATGAAAGTAACTGAATAATAATTATTTTATTGAAATCACAAGAAACAATTGAGGAAAATGTGGAAATTGGGAAGTGCAACTAACGAACAAACGATATATATGAGGTAAAAACTAGGATTTCTAAACCTTTAAACACACACACACACTGAAGAACTATATCAATGTTGCTGTTCAATTTTTTGATTTTTTTTTTAGTGTCAACGGAGGATGGAAGGAAGGAAGGAAGGAAGGAAAATAGGGAAACAGGAAATAGGAATGCAAATCGAGAAGAAAGGGAAGAGTATACTGACTAGCGATGTGTTGACTACACAGTGCTCGGCCCAATCATCCAATGTAAACAGAATGTGGGATACAGAAGATGGTGGTTCAGTGGCATTGTGGCGAGATTGCGTTGTTTTTTTCAGTAGTAGGTAACTTAACATTCTAAAAATAAGTTGACATGTTGATCAGGATTTTCGGGTTTTTGGTGTTGGTGCACAGCCCTGGATCACAGCAGAACCAAAACCGTTAAAAAAAAACTAATCATCAACATATGCAGTGCAGACTTGAAGACACCTATTCGACGTATGTATATGCCATATGCTTTATTATGGAGGGGCTATACTGTGTATCTCATGAGCCATGGTCGAACCACTACAACTAGATTTTACAGGATAATGCATGTGTACGTATAGGTACATATTTTATCTTTCCGACATAGTATTCACTCGACACGGATGTGACCGTCTGATGATACAGATGATGAACCATAAATCCCAGTTCAATGTTCAATTCAAACTTAGGTACTTTACTGTTACAGAGGGTTAACGATTTAGTATATGCATGCCTACTGGGTTATATAAATATTTTTGCAAGGGTTCAACAGTGGCTAAATAAATATTTGTATTCTTCGTTTTCTATAAGATGAGATGAATTGTATCTATATACCTTGCTATAGTAGGTAGGTACATGGCCTAAATAATTAGTATGCTCAAGATTTAATTATGTGCGAGTAGAAAAAAAAACACAATAAATATGCAATGCAGCAATAAGTGAATTTAGTGAATATAAGAAATTTAAGAATTGACGGAGAAGAGAAGATTGTAAATATTTTGTAAGTTTCTTTTATTCTTTTATAACGTATGTATAGTTATTCCCCAACAAATATATGCATATAATAGTATTTTGTATACTCGTACATGACTTAAATAGTAATATATGTAACATGGATTCCAAGTAATACGGTGTAGAATATCAGAATTATCCGAGTAAAGAGGGAAGGAAAGAGAGTAAGTAGTAGTACTAAAATTAGAATAAACGTATAATATTATGTGTATCCGTGTGTCGTGTGATTTGCATAACCTGGTAACCATTAGATAGTTCCTGTGAGTTTATTTGAAAAGTTCCTTAGCATAATGCCAAATTTTGAAAAAGTATTCGTTTCTTCGTAAGAGGGCAGATCGGGAGTAGAATTGAAGGTCAGCATCCATACCCGCACTCCTCATCCAAGAAGTAGTTGTGTCTGTTATACTTAAATCTCCGGCTGTGTCACCTGCGGACGTCATTGGGATGTCTCGTGTCGGTGCGTCTATACCATGGGAACAAAATATGCACATCATTAAATATGTTCTTCTCTCCCTTAATTAACGTACATTTTCAAGATCACGCAGAGCAACAAAAGAGACTTTTATCTTTGGGATTTTGTACACTCATCAAAAAATGTAGGTAGGTATTACACGAATATAAGTTTATGTGCATAAAAAATTATATATAAAGTGTGCATAAATAGGATGAAATAAATTACCGGGTGGCCGTGTTACTCGGAACGGATCTTCGGATTCTAGGGGTTCGCTTAATCCTACTTCGTTCCTAGCAAATATTCTAACGTGGTATTCGTGATTTTCCTGGAATGTAAAAAAAAATATATACATGTATGACATTTATTTTGAGAATTTTTTAGCTGTGATGCGATGGAAGGTAGTAAGTAATTTTAGGACGCTGTCTATGAACGAAATAACAATCTTAAACGTTTCGGAACAAAATGTCGGAATGTTTTTGAATCCCAACTTTGTGCCAGTAAATTAAAAACGAGTGCCGCAGAATTCAGAATCTCTTTATATAAACTGATTTATGACTTAGTAGTAGTTTCTCTCTGTACCTGTAATTCTTGTATTAAGAAAGATTGGTAATCCGACTTAACTCTCCCAACTTCCATCCACATGGTTTTCTTACAGTCTCGGACGGCGATTGTGTAGCCAAGTATAATAGCGCCACCATCGGACTCTGGAATTCCCCAATTAACCTGCATGCTTGTACCAACTTGTCGCATCTCAAGTGGAGCGGTGGGCGGGGATGGAGCGGCTGAAATATTCCATTCAACAATTAGTTTTATTTCGTAAATATTTAATAAATGACCAAGCGTGTTTAAGTCTGGATAGAAGTACACAAATATTCTAGAGCACTAATTAGAATGCACTACAGTGTAAGAAAAACGTCAATTAAGTAGCATCTTAAAATTTCTGTTAAAATATTCATATCGTCTGTGAAGAACCAAAATGACCCATATCCATTTTTAGCTAAAAACAATATCAACTATCCACAAAAATATTCA
>JAQFZE010002088.1:0-15506 GCA_034695245.1 Dicyrtomina saundersi | reverse complement strand
ACATGCAAATAAAACATTTAACACTTTTCAAAAAACATGTAAATAGAACATTTTGCACTTTTCTGAATCAAGTAAAATAAAACATTTTAAACTTTTCTAAAACATGCAAATACAACTTTTTGCTTTACCAAAGAAAACAATCAAAAAAATCAAAGTGGTGGTTTTTGTATGGAAACAAATCGCTGCTTAAAAGTAATTCCTTCATCCAGCCCTGATTTTGACTCAAATAAGTGCTTTTAAATTGAAACAATTCTGAAAATTGAGTTGATATTGAAATGAAATTGATATGGGATGCTCTGAAGTGGAGTTACACTCAATTTTGCATACTTTTTAAAAATTACATTAGATTGGCAATGCTTCTCCAACAAGCTTATAATAAATACGTAACGTAATAAAATAAATTATGAAGTCAGAAATTGTTATAAAGCTTCATCATGAGAGAAAAACTCTGCATGTTTTTATCTGGACCTAAAGAATACCTGTTGATTTCAGATATTGCTTCAAATCAAACTAAATTCTCCTTATAAACCTTGAATATATTTACCTTCGTGGGGGTTTCGGTGGTCGACCGTACGGCTGGTTCTCTTTGATGTCATTATTATTATAATTGACTTCAAACTTCTCACGGTAATGTCGAGGGCGCCATGGAGCCAATACTGACATTGATCGTGCCAAATGTCGAGTTTGCTTTTGATGTCCCGACTACAAAGGCAAGACAATCATAATATAAAAAGAACAATGATTAAAATCCCAGTCTAAATATGTAACACAGAGAGAGGAGAAACTAAAGGCCCTCACTTTCATTATCTCTATTCATCAAAATCAATAAATCAGAGTTACAGGTTACAAATATACTATGTAAAATTCGAGTACGAGATCCAGTCTCATTGTATTGTAGCACATTCTACACCTACACGCTATTATGCATACAGTACACTGTTGATTACATGCAGAAACAATCGAAGCATAATGTAAATTTTTTCTGTACTTGGTAAATTTTCATCTTGAATCCTACAAAATACTTAAAAGGTAATATATATGACCAATAACAAACTGAAGAAAAAACAAAAGTCGCAAATTCTCACATAATTTGAAAGTTCATCTCTAGACAACGTTCGTCTCGGCATTCCCGTCCGCGGAATATCAGCTACAGCTGGGGCATGAAGATAAACTGATCTTTGTGAGCCAGCATTGCTACTCCCCTTGCTCATTCGACTACCATTCTCACTTCCCGAACTATTTAAGCTGGAACCTATAGAAAATGAATTAAAAAGTTTAATTACAACAATTATTGCAGTTTAGTACAACTTGGGCCTCAAGGGAACATCTCTGTAGAATGGGAAAAACAAAAATCCTAAACACAGTACTAACAATGATTCAAACTTCAAAGGAATTGGACATAGAGGAATTGTACTCAAATACATACTACAGACAGCGACAGCATAATATGCAATCACAGACTGGTGAGGAGAATAATTAGGTACAGTACAAGTGAACTTACCAGGAACGGTATAATACTTGGAATAATTGTCTTTGCCACGTGACAGGTAACTTGAAGTTCGAGGAATGAATTTATTGTGCCCCGAAGGATTTTTCCCCGTGTGTGAATTTGAATTATGATAATTAAAATCCTCCACATCCGTATCTCCAAAGTATCTTAATTTCCCACTGGAATTCATCCGACTCCCCATCCCATTATGATCCTCAGGATGATCATCAAGCTCATATGAACTCTTACTCAAGCCGCTCATTTTTTTACTCAACGTGGAATGATTTGGATTTGTGGAGCGATCACGATCAAATGTTCGAATGATCGGATCATAAGTATTCTTCCACTTGTCAGCTTCCTCGACGGCGGGTGTATTCGGCGTCACGATGATCCGGGGTGGGCTCCGGTTCCTGTACGATCTCCTGTCCAAAGATTTTGAGCGTGGCATGTCAGAGTCATAGCTGGATGATCTCACTCCCGGTCTCCCAAGAGTGGCTGAAGTGTACCGTGACGTAGCCATTTCACGACGGTAATCAGAATCATTTTGGTCGTACCAAGGCTTTGTGGCGGAGTCCTGCACCCAAAATTTTCAAATGTAAAACAGACCAAAAAAATGTATGTGTGTGTTGTGCGAAACATTGGGAACTACCAATTTTATTTTACACAATAACAATACATAATATGTAATGTGCTCCCCGTGTGTGTGTGCATCTATGGTTCTTTTTATGGTCCTTTAAGTTAAACATGGTCTTTCTGTTCCCAATACATATTTTTGAACAGGCAGCAAAAGCGCAAAAGGCAAAAGTTGTATATGTGGCATCTACTCTGCAATAATACGCTCTGTTCTCGAGTTATGTGCTCAACAGAGAGATTATTATTATTATAATATTCATCACTATAGTTTTCTTATGTGGATATGAAAACCTCTCAGAATGATTTTTACTTGACTTGCCACATATTAAATATCTAATGTCTAATAACCTCATCCACCTCTCATGTAATATTCAACACTGGATGGACATATTATATAGTGAACAGTATTATGGAGTGAGTCACATTCCTACGCTAAACATTATGTCTGCATACACTATATCCTATAATATGTTTATCGAAAAACATTCTCTCTATCTTTATGGCATGGCATGGAAATGGAATGGCAACCTGGCAACTATAGAGATTACTTTACGAGAGCGAGAGAGAGAGAGAGTCGATACATGTATGCATATAGATAGGGGATATATAGATATATATATGCAAGGCGAACGAGTTGCGAAAAATGTTACCTCATTCAAATCGCCAAAGTTGTAAGACTTGCCACGAGTGAGTTGACCATTACGGTGATGACCAAACCGATACTCGTCATCGCCGGAAGACCAAGACTAAAATAATGTATACATTTTACTGAATTACAATGAGAATCTAGACACTTAAGACGCAATAACTATATACACACTAACCATCTCAACTTAAAACTCAACAACGGCTTTGTGTGGAACTCTCTGTAAGTAGTCTCCGTATAGTATTATGTGAACTGTGGTCTGTCTGTCTCTATGCATAAAACTCTGCAGACTAAACATGAACTAACTAGTAAGTAAGATATTATTACAGGGTATACAGAGAAGCACTATATGTGTGCGAGGGTCGAGAAGGCTTGTCAACTTTAAATTTATGGACTTTTTATTCAGATGTGTTTTGCATAAAAAACACATGTCACTTGATTTTACTCAAAACACCTTCCTCCATGTACAATCCGCTAGAAAAATCATAAAAATAAAACGACACATGCGACATGTGTGAGGCCGTTCTAAAAAAAAACCTCCTTATTTTTAAGTAGGTGTACTAAAGGTCACGTCACCAAAAGTTACCAAAAACCACCATTTTTGAATGGTTTTTAATTATCTAAAACAAGCTGTAAACTTATGAAAGTTTACAAATTTAAAAATATTTTTGTTTTTTTTTAATCATCAGTTTTCGATTTTTAAAGTCTACAGTCTACAGGTGTTCCTTAAAAATATCGATAAATAGAAACGTATGCGGGCGCCCATACTGACGCTACCTACGAATGTTGTAACGCCCACATGGATGTTCATCCTAGACCTAGATACGTGAAGGTGACTGAAAATTGGTTACTTTGCTTCAATTTATTTATTGGAACTATATAATAACTCAAAAGTTGTTTCACTTCTTACAATAAAAGGTAAACTATGTAATTATGTAAAGCGAAAATATTTTTATGTATGGTTGTTTTCAAGTTTGAATATTAATGAAAAAGACTATGAAAATATATTTTGCTGCTACAGTTTAACGTTTACTTCATGAAGAATTTGATCATGAGCTGATTTTAGTAAGTTTTGGTGACTCTCAATGACGGAAATTTAAAAATCTATATTTTCGTCTCTAGCAAAATTATATATCACTTAAATACCAAAATGTAAATGTGTTGTTTGAGCAAAAACGTCTATAAATTAAAAAAATTATATAATGGTACCACCTACATTACATACAGTAATACGGAATGGCGAAACATTTAATAACAATTTCGAGCGTGGTTGGTAATAAGCTGTTGAAAATGTGAAAAGAAGAACTCACTTGATACTCTCCATCACGTCTCCTCTCAGCTTCCTCAATTTCACTATCCGTGGGTTTAGTATTTTTCCCCAACGGCTGTTTCTCAGGGTCAGCTGATTTTTTGGAAGAAAAATTCTTATCTAAAAATGCGGATAAAAACTTGGCTCTCTGTCGTTTAATTTTACTTTCCTTGGAATTTTCTGGTTCGTTCGGAGTCGTGGTTGTCGTCGTCGCTGTAGCGGTGCTATTGGTCGTTCTCTCCGCCTCTTTTTTCTCTTTCTCCTTAGTTTCCTTCAGAATTTTCTTTTCTTTATTTCGTCTCATGAGCGTGGAAATAAGTCCACCCCCACCCCCACTTCCATTGGTTGTGGGCTTCACTGGAGCCGTCGTCGTCTTCTCCACTTGTATGATTTGCTCATCTTTATTTTTCCTATTATACTTACGCTCCAAATAATTCTCGCCGCGTTTAAGAGTGGCCGTCGTTTTGCCTGGACTCGCAGATTTACTATAGTCTCGATGATAGGGTGCGGGAGAGTTCTCCCTGGATCGGAGCCCTACCTTGTTCACACTGGTATTACTAGTATTGGGAGTTCCGGATTTGGATCCGGTAGTTTTAACCTTTTTAGTTTTCATGTCACGATTGGAACTCTCATACCTGGTGGACTCCAAGGAGCCAAACTTGGGCTTGGACGGAGGTTCCACGGAGTTGCCATACGTGATTTTGCTACTGGGGTTTCGACTGGGTGACTGCCTTGAATTATGATCCTGTTTGTTGGGCATGTAGTTGTAGTCAGCAGTGGCATGACTATGACTATTACTATTACTAGTATTCCCGAACGTGCTCACTAGCTTGGCGGACGAAACAATGGAATCTTTTTTCCTCTCTGCATCACGAACGAGGAAGGCAGAGGAGACGGGCTTATTGATGGGACTCACTTCACGAGAGGAGTAGTAGTCGTTGGACCTGGGATTTTTAGAATAGTTGTTGAAAGTGGGGGAGGAGAAGGAATTGATGTGATTCGAATTATTTTGATTATTTATGACTCGGGAGGAGGACTCATTCCTCGGGGTCCCAAAATAGAAACTTTGCTCAGGGGTTTGAGTTCGGAAATTAGGTGATGGGGATGGAGACCGATTCCGGTTGTAGCTACTGTAGTAGTTGTTCCGACTGGAATTGAATGATGTATCATCATCATCGATATTATTGAGGAGAACTGTCGTCACATTATTCCGCGGTTTAGCTCCCGAGAAATCAAAGTCATCGTAGGGGCTCCTGTAGCCCGTCCCGAAGGAATTATTATGATTACTACTCATTTTGCTCCCTCTCGCCTTCCCGCTCTCCTTCCCCTGGTGACTGTCATACACAAAATGCTGAATACTGTTCGGACTGAGGCTGCTCGTGGCGGTGTCGTTGGGAGAGTGGTTGTTCTGACTCGTATTCAGGTACGAAGTTCTTTGAGGAGACGCGCGACTTGGGGCTGTCCCATTCATGACAGTCGTGTGCACCGTCCGTTTCTCACCAGGCACTCCCGGCTCACCTGGTTTCCCACTGACCACCACTTGAGCGTAAATCACTTCCTTGGGTGATGAGAGCAATTTCCCACTTGGACTCGTGCCCTTGGCTGGAGACCGTCCTCGCTCCGTGCTACTACTCGCACTATTGTCACTGTTATTGGGATTGTTGATGTTGCCAGTGATGTAGGAGAAGGGCTGATTGTTATTGTGTGTGTTTCCGTGGGACTCGAGGATGACCGGAGGTCGACTGATAGTATGGTTAAAGGAAGAAGCACTATTTCTCTCCGGAGACTCTTGTCCCCTCCGATTGCTCAACTGCTGAACGATTGATGACACTCTGTGATTATTATAGTCTCGACCTAAAGAACTGGCCATGCTGGGCTCTTCCGGACCACTCAGACTACTCACTGGACTATCTGAAGTGGACACTTTTTTGGGCAATGAGTCTTTGTCACTCCCACTCCCACTACTACTATTCGTTGGGGTTTCACCAATGCTATTGAGGGCGACACGAGTTCCATGTGGTTTCTTAATCTTAGCTACCTTGTTGTACCGGACTCCCTTAAAGAGGTTCGGCTCACTCTTCGAGATACTACCATTAAGATGTCCAATGGAGAGGTCACTGGAAACACTGCGCCTCAGTTTAGTGGAAGAGTCCTCCAAAGCACGACTCCCAGCACCGTGACCGTTACCATTGGTGTAATTTAAATTTTTGGTCCCGTTAGCCTGTGGCGTGTGAGAAATATTTTGAGTGGATTTATTTAATTGATGATTTGTTTGGGATTTATTTTTGATCTGAGAGGGAAGTGTTCGTGAGAAGAAATCACTCAAACGACTCGGACTCTTTTGCACCAATTTACCAGCTTTACTCTTATGATGACTCGCACTACTCTTGGACCTTTCGAGGGAACGCGTGTCGTAGCCCGACGTGCTACATGTTACACTATCCACATGCTTCAGTATTGTCTCAGCCTCTCGTAGGAGTTCTTCCTCCGGAAGTGCTTCTTTACTGGGAGCCAAACTATTGACCCAGAGTCGTCCATTGGGCGACGCGGAGACGGTTTCGGAGTTTTTACCACCTTTGCCTAACGAGTCTCCACCACCATCGAGCACAGCAACTAATTTCCCATTCCGATCCACCACAGTGGAGCCTCTTGGGATTCTCTTCACGTGAACGTCACGGTTGAATGAGACTCGTTTACTCTGCTGAGATGCATCAGACACCTCTGATCTCAGTGACTCAGATCTGTGAACTATACTACTTTTTTTGGTTCGAGGCGACTGGACTGGCATTTTCTCCCCTACATCATCACAACTCTCGCTTAGCAATTGGATAAAGAACGCGAAATAATCACTCCTTCAACGTGCCCACACATAACCAAATTATCGCGTCACCTCACCCAAAAACTATCTCGTGGGCAATATTTATGGAAGTCTTCCTTACTTGCTAACTTGATCGTGGACACCCAGTTTAGATATTCTCTCTCCCTCTCTCTCTATTTTCCTTCGCGTCTCCTGTATAATGTTGTTGTTTTTTTTCGTAATCACAATGCCATACAACAACTCCCAATGTTGTTTTTGGTATTTTCAAGCAGCTGTCTCCTTGTCACAGTAAAAGTTTTGCTCGTGCACTTCGCATCGACTGCAGTGAGAGAGCGAGCGAGTCTCTTGAGCAATTCCCTTGGACTCTCTTGTATTCCCAATTCCTTCAACTCCTCACTACTTTCTTTAAACCCACAGAGGATGGGTCCTTTTGTTGACAGTTATCGAATTCCTTTTCAGTACTCCACGGCTACAGAACGTTTCCTTGCAGTAGTCGTCGTCGTCCTAATCATATGTGCTGAGAACATTAAGTAAGAGACGCGAGAGGAGTCCAAATTGTTTTGGTGGCTCACAGTCAAATCTCCATTTCCGTCCGCTCCTGGCTCACCATTCATATAATTATATTTGGTATTATGATTTGTGACTGGGACAAAGTCATGTACTCACTCGTGGAATTAGCTACAGTCACTGCACCCAGCTCCTCTTCACAGCAAAAACACCTTCTGCCTCCTTATCAACTCCAGTGAGGAAAAAATAGCGTCCAGAGCGTCAAGTACAACCTGTGTGAATAAACAACAAAACATGGACTTTATTATAATTACTATAATATTTCAATTATATCAATGACATCAACGCCACGCATGCATCAAACATTTGGCAACAATTATGATTAATTTTACACACAATGTAATATCTATTAATAAAATACACTTTATGCATAATTATTTGCAGTAGTGTACTTATATGGGTGATTGCTAATATTCAACCTGTGCGAATTCTGACCGTTCAGTACATTAGTAAGTCTATTTTTAAAATAGAAAAAACTGTACTTAAAAATACTACAACTAAAATCGGTTCAATCAAATATCAAATAGTAGTAGTTGCAGCCAAAATACAAAGAGCGAAGAAGAAAAATACAATTCAGATGATGATGATTCTGCTCGGCGTTGAGTGTTGAGTACCTTTTAGATTGTTTGTGTTGGTGTTAGCATTACAGTTGAGGCAATTCTATAGCATTGGCTCTGATTATGTGCAATGGGAAATGTGTAGCAATACACTTACTATTAATTTACCATACATTATTATAACTGTACAGACCAATTCTCAAGTCCATATTATGTGACCAACCAAATCTTGTGCATGTACAGCGTGCAAGTCTGAATCAGAGAGCTCCCCACAACCGCACACTGCCGTTGCCGTATACTCCCTATTATCATCTCTCTCTCAGGTAAGAAATAAGAGTCTGTCGTCGACGTGAGGATCATAATAAGAACCAAACCAGACACCGTATCACCGAGAGAGCCAGAGCCAACGCCAAGCTGACGTCCACTGTGGCCAAATCAACAAGTCGTGAAACTTGAATAATAATTATTTTTAGTAGCTATAATATGTCCCTATACATAGTCCTCCCTTTTTCACTCTGTACTCTCAAAGTTTCTAAATTAATGCTCAATGAAACGAAAGTTTATTTATTTTATTAACATTCTCTTATCTAACGGTCATAATAATATGTTTCCAATCCCATAATCATCAAACTATACCTAATACCTGTTTCTTATTCTTTCCCCTGTATGTTTATAGTCTCTCCTGTCTCTGCTACAGTGGAAGAGTTGTCATCATCATTGCAAATTTAAAATTCTGCGTGACCTCAACTTCTGCGATGTATTGGACCGATGCGAAGGTAGGAACGAGCAACAACAAAAACAACAAAGGTGTTGTTTGACTCAATCAAAGGATTCTTTAAAGCAAAAAAATCAGTTGGGAGTTGGGACTTTGGAACTTTGCAAGTTGGAACTGTGAGTTGTGATGGGAGAAAACTCGAGATGTAGCAATTAGTGCTCCAATATAACATCCCTACATAGGAAGTCGCTTGGAATAAAAATAAAATTATACAAAGGAAAATAAAATGAAGTACTGCAATAAGTGGTGTAAAATAACACTTTATGTCAGATCTGTGTGGATCTGAAGTTTTTAAATCATTTTTTTCCCCTTTATATTCATGGCATGGATGATGTGTCCGTCAGTAGTTTGGTAATTTTAGTACAAGGGGCTTACATAAATATTAAATGTTTACCTAATAACTTTGTCGTTATAAACAAATATAATTGTGATGTGCACGTTTCTTGAGTTCTCTTACCTTAAATTTTGTATCTATTGATACAACAACGAATATGAATTTCTTTGCCAGTTCATTTTCAAAATATTTAAAGTATAGTATAGGGAGGTATTACTATCTACTGACCGTTAGCAAAATTAAGATTACGTAGGTACATTTACCTTTGTCAAAAAAGAAAATTCTAGTTTTTAAAAACATTGAGGGCAAATATTTTTTTCCAACTTCCTGGAATATAGCCCCTGATATACACATTTTCAAAATTTTATATTTCCTGGGATTACCCTTCCAGTGATGTTCAAAAATTATTTAAACACCTTTCTAATAAATTCGTATACAATAATTGAATTTTTTAAAAGATTGTAAAGCAAACTTTTAAAAATAAATTTTCCAAGTGCTGATTTAGGTATGTAATATAAATAAGGCCATAATAATATTATGGTACCATTGAAATTTTGAAGGACAAACAGATATTTCATTTTCATTTGTGCAAGGTGGAAATGACCTGTACCTTTTTTTTCACGGGCAACTCTCACAGTATGAATGAAGAGACTATTCTTGATCAACATTACAACAACTGACCTTTATCAGTACTTGAAACAGATGCTAATATTTCACGTGTACATAATACAATGTCTTCCAATTCCAAATCCAATTCCAATTCCAAATTCAAATCCAATACAGATAGATAATACCGACAACCTACAGGGAGCTCCTCCAACCTCAACAATGTTTCGATTAATCCGCCTCACAATGATGAATCTATCTTCCATTTCATCTTTTCGCTCTTCCTTTGGAGAGCCAGAGCCCAAGTCAACTCAACCATTGGAGCGAGAGAGCATATGGAACAAAGTTAAATTACAGCAGAGTCTCTCAATTTGAACTCCACATGCCTTATATGAGATGACGCATACTGGTTTAATTCAAGCCCAACCCATGCAACAGTTGCATTAAGAATTTAAGTTTCCATACTTGTCTCCTTTCGCTGGGTGAATAAGCATCATCTTCGTCTTCGTCGTCCACCGATCTGCCCGTGAGTTTGGAGACTTTGTCTGCTTTCGTATGATTTTTCTCTGCTAGTCCCAGTAATCAGTACCCTATGCATCTACATGACAATGGACTTTTCCAAAACTTAAGTCTTGGTCTTTCCATAATAATTACTCTCTCTACAATCTCAAGTCTACGCAGGTTGGGAAAACATGGGAACTTTAACTTAAAAAAAAATCCCTTGTGTAGTTTATTAGTAATTTAAGACAGTAGACGGAGGCACTATTCAAAGTTTTAAAGTAACGCGTTTTCCGCTCATGAATAAACCATTCTAGGATTTTGCACGTAAGACAATAGGTACAAGTAAGCACTGATACTCATAAATTGGTAGCAAACATATTTATAAGAAGAGAAAATAGATACAATATCCAAAAATAATAAAACTATAAGCAGTCAGGTGGATACTTGTGAGCGTAGAATGTTCTCAATACCCCTATATATTCTCTATAGTATAAAGTTTTTAAATGGACAACCTTCATTTGGGCATCATGAGCGGATAACAGTCTTTACCTTTACCATTACCATCATATCATCACGGATCGCCATATCTCCAGCCTACACAACAGTTCGTCTTTTCATATACTACACATGATGATGATGATGTGCAATCAAAAATCCATAGCCCACAAGTATACACTCTCACATAGAGTGTCCCAGAGTCGCGCAGACTTTGACTCTGCGACTGGTGAGACCAATTCCAATTTCTCATAGACGTGCCATATTTTTCCCCTCATGAATCATGAGTAATCTGGAAACTGAGCTTACCCTATGTAGATATATGTACAGGGACCAATTAAAACTGTTTTATTTTTATGTGGTCAAGCAGCAGTGGACGTTCGTATCAGAATCTAGATTTTGGCACACTTCTTTTTGTATATGATTTGATTTCCGGTTATCGTCAACTCAAAACAAAAAAAGCTCCCCTCCTACTCTACATAGTAGTATCCAACTCTCCACCCATCCGCTATATATCTATATAGTATATAATTATATTTGCTATACAATTATAGTGTATTTTCCACATCCACTGAAAATCCTGTACCACTCCATGTAGTGTGTCTATCGTCTTTTACTGAAACAAATGCGTACTGCTGCACTGCTGAAAACAGTTTTTAATTTTAGTACAAAGTTTGTGGAAATATAATGGAAAATGATTTCCATTGTAGATAAGGACCATCATTTTGAATTTAAACCATATAGTGGCTATTATTTTACTATTATATTTTTTGTCTGAAGTAACATTAGAATTAGAATTACTCCACATAATGATATGCATTTTTTGAATAGAGTAATTATGCGGCTCACTTAATCCTGTACGAGTGCGAGTGCCAGTGTAGTCCCAGCACCAGTACATTGCCAAGCACATTTTTACGAGGAACAAAAATAAAAGTGACAATTCACAGAGTGATGTGATGTGATGTTAAAGTGTTATAATAAGAATTGGGATGATTCCGATGATAGTAACAGGTAATAGGAAACATTTGGAGTACACCACAAGTGTAATGTGACCACGATTACGACCACAGGGCTACACGCCTTACGTACGACAGACAAACGACCTGGAACGTGAACGAATTTGGCTTATCTACATATAAATGTAATCACAAGTTCAGAAGCATTCAAAGACAGACAGTACACACACAAATGTTGTGGCATTTCATGCACACTTCTTCCCCAATAAAATCGCACACAGTACATTGTCTGATTGTCTGTATGGACTGCACATGTTGTTAAATCTAGACCCAGACAAGGCATGACATTGTACAATGGAAATGGAATGAACGAGCGGAGAAGATAGCATCATCATCATCATCTACTATTATTACCTCTCCCCAAGAATTTTGGGATTTGAGTAAAAATAAAAATTTAAATGGCCTTCTTCAAGTTCATCGCTACACTTGGTGTTGTTCCTCTAGTCCTCTTGCACTCATATTACATACCTTGGAAGTAGTCTCCTCTCATTCGTCATTATCATTATTTTGATTTGAAATAAATCGTATAGCTTGAATTGAGCGTGATTAAAGCTTTTCAAATCTTGATATAACTCCGACGCGTGTGTCTGTGCCCCTCACATATTTTATTTATGTAGTTCCAACTTTGCGTAGAAATTCATGGATAGAGTAAAATGAGAGATAAGATTAGAGCTTTCAATAGTAATTATTTCCTAGTGATGTACATTACAGTGGTGTGCTGAACTCCACTCCACCTACTCATCACAATATCCCTAAAGGGTACGTACTACGAATGTTCAAAATCCTGTAGACTGCACTGCAGAGAAGAGAATAAATGTGCACACGTCCACGTCCAGTATCCAGTGACGATGAGTTCCTTCCTCTCCTTTCCTTTGATATACATCTTTGATACCCTGATTATATCTGTGTGTGGTGTATAGTTATAAGGAATCCTCAGTACTTTGTATCATTTACACGTACGTTACCTCAAATTTGTATCTATTTGTAAAGCTGAAATGAATATAATATATAGGGCCAGGCTATAGTGTACTGGTACCGGTACTGGTGCAGTCTTTCTCTCTCTCCCCCCCATTTCTTCACGATTTTAATTCATTGTGCAATGTACTTCTCCTGAGAAGCTCGACCTTCCACAGAAATAATTACGAGCTATGAATTAGGAATAGGAATATCAGTAGGACTAGGAGTGCAGACCTGCAGAGTGACGATGAGTTCTCGCTGAGCAAATTCTGCGCAAAGTATCACATTATATTACTGTCGACTTGGAGAATGTTGTCTGTTGGATTTGGCTTCAGATTTTAGATTCACACAATGTACGCCCTATAACGTCAAATACGGCTTCTGTCTACCTACCATGCATTAAGTTTCATCGTTATTTTATTAGTTCTCTCTCAAAAAGAAAAAAAAAGAAGGAGAACATGTAAAACATGAAGAGGTATCCAATGTCCTCACGTTACGTTGGCAATGGCAAATAAATGGGAAATGGCCACGTTAATTCTCACCCTGGAGCCAACCTTTCCACATTAAATCAAAAATGGCATTATATTATTACACATATACATCTATACAGCCCTATTCCGTACTGCACCGGACTCGTCATAATTTTTTTCTTTTGGGATCCACGATTTATGATTTACTTGAATTAAGTTTAACTTTTGATGTTTGAGTTTTAAGTTTGAGTGGTAGTAAGTAGGTAGTTACAGTCTATGTTCCCTATTACGCTCACTCAGGTGAGAGTTGTGTTGTGAGTGGATGGGGTTACAGTACAGAAACTGAACAAGAAGTTCCCGACCTGTCTCTCCATTTCCCTTCTTGTCCCACCAACTTCTGTTTGGTTTGGGCTCTTTGCACCAAGCCCTAAATTAATCTACTTTTCATGGTTTCCTAATCGTCACATATGACCAAAAATGTTTTAACTGCTCCGTCGTCAGTACCGTATACATCTGTGCGGAGCTGTAAAAGGCGAAGGCAAGTGAAGTATCACCTCAATTCTGAACACTAACTAACTAGCCAATCAGAGTCACACTTGTGCGCGTTCTTAACGTTGTTAACGTTCCCTTCCATGATGCACAATTAGACGTACGTAATGTTCGAGTTTGAGATGACGTTCCTCATCTTATGAATGGAAATGGAGTCTCTCGGTCTCTAGACCCTCTGCTGTCCCTGTCCCTGTCTTGTTTGCCATTTGCCGCTTTCTGCAATAATTATATCAAAAGAACCTGGGAAGATGGACTGTCTGTCTGGGAGGATGGCTATTATTTGTCGTGTAGCTAGTAAAATACAGATCCCAGATGGTGATCGATTGAGCGACAGTGACAAAGACATGGACTGTCAGGATTTATTGTTAGTGTGACTACTACAGCACATGCATAAACATCACCTCACTCACATCAGCTGCAGAGCAATAAGATGCATGACGACATTCAAAATGTGAGAAGTAGCCTACCCACCCTGCCTCCTGCCTACTGCATCTACTCCCTACAAAATAATGCAACCATTTAATATCGTACAAAGTATAAACAGCACAAGCGGAGCAGAATACTCGTTTAACTTTTAAGTGGAAAAAATCCGACAGTAATGAGGATGAAATAGGCTCACTTATGTTTATGGTTATGACCAGGAATATTTACTCAGGCACCTCCACACAGGACAGCAGAGTGCAGTATTCTCTGTAAATGTCTCATGTACTGTAAACCGTTACCGCAGCAGTCATCCCATATTGTATGTAGCAGGTAGGTAGGTAGATAGTGGTAGTTATAGTTATTCGTGTCGCATCACCAAATTTGCAAAACTCCAAGTAGCTCATAGTGACGATGAGTAGACTTGCCATTATTTTAAATACTAGCCTGCTTAAAACCACACTCTGTGTGATAGGCATCACAACAAACAGCACAGACAGAGAGAGAGAAGCAAATCAGTCAAAATGTTCAGCCCAGTGCAAGTTTACGATTTATAATTCCATCTCTCCATGTGAAGGGAAGCCATCCATTCCATAAGTCAAGGAAAAGCAAAGCAAAAGGGAAAGATTTGCCGTTGTTGTAACCAAAAACCAAAACAAAGGGGCTCACATCATCAGACTCAGACTTGAACATCCGTCAATTTTTGAGTTCAAACTTTAAATCATTCTCTCATCTCTCTCGATCTCGTACTCGTACTCGTGGTGCTCCACAAAATCAAAAAAAAATATCCGACAATTTGGCAATTCCAAATATGCCGCTCAAGCTATACATTCAAATACAATGTATACCTACGTAATCATAATTTGCAATAATTTTTAACTCTAGCAATGTGCAAATCCGTCCAAATACCTATACATAGATACCTACTTGTACTCTAAATTTTCTGAGCTGCATATATTACTCCGGTATTAAATGGGAAGATTCTCTTTAAAGATACAATATAGACGGATACGGAGGATCATAGTCTGTAATTATATTTCTGATATCACTTTTGTAGTTTTGTATAATGACAGACGTGGGTAGCTCTGGCCTTTAGTCTTCGTCCTCGTCTTCGTCGGCTTGATTTTCAGGTTCGATTTTAATTATGTACAGTCAGTGGAGTACTACGCGGTGGACACTGATAGATATTGATGTAGACAGTATGTAGACTGAAACTACATAATAGGAAACTGGAATAGAAAAGATGAGACAGACGCAGGGAAGAAGACACGAATAAAAGTCTACGAAATAGAATCACAAGACTCAACTGACTGACGACATGGAAATGCAAGAGAAAGATAGAGGATTTTGATATATATATATAT
>JAQFZE010002087.1:0-15516 GCA_034695245.1 Dicyrtomina saundersi | reverse complement strand
TTTTGAAAAGCGTAAAATGTTGTATTTACATATTTTTTAAAAGTGCAAAATATTCTATTTAAATGCTTTCAAGACATATTTCAATATTTTTGTACCTAGTGGATAAATGGGTCATTTTGGTTCTTCACAGGCGATATCGCATCTACAGTACGTAATAGCATGTGCACTTCAAAACAAAAATAGGTAGAATCTCTTCAGTATATCTTCGGTTCTTCAGTGTTCGAATGAGAATCAAGACTTTAAAGTAGTAGATGTAGTCTGGCGTTGGGTCAGCTGATGTGACAATCTTTGCCACGAACTGATAACCGCATTGACCCTCCAATATTTTTTGTTACCTTGAAACTTACGATTAGTATACACAGTTCACAGTTATTATGAAATAGTTCAATTTACTCAGCGTAATTGACAACTGAACTGAGAACTGACTAACAACAAATTCATTATATTATTTTGTAAACTACACACAATTTTGACTGTTCCTATATTATAGTCTCGTCTCGTCACAGTCCGCAGTTGGTGCACGACAAGACTTAACTAAAAACATAATTTAATACCCAAAATTTGAATCACCATGAAATTACTTCAAAGAATCACTCAAAATGTTCAAATTTTTAGACGTAATGCATCCAAATTTAATTACAAGGATGCTTTAAACCTTGAATCCTTACTTACGGAGGAAGAAATCCTTATACAAAGAAATGCAGCTAGTTACTGTCAAGAAAAATTAATGCCCAGAATTTTACAAGGGAATCGTCATGAAAAATTTGACAGAGAGATTTTTCAAGAGATGGGACAAATGGGTCTCCTGGGAGCTACTATTAAGGGGTAAAGAAATTTTTATTTTATTTTTTTCTTAAACTTATGTAATACTGCTTTGTATTATATTCTAATTACTGTTTTTTTTTAATTTTGACTGATGTAGTATGCAATACGGGTGTATACGTGGTTGTCAATATTTAATAGTGTAAATATTATATAGACTTGTATTTGCTTGTACGTGTCTTTCACCTTATTAATTGTTTGGAATAATTAATTAGAAGTGCATTTTAAAATTTTAAAATTACAGCTACGGATGTGCAGGGGTTTCATCCCCATCGTATGGATTAATTGCTCGTGAAGTTGAGAGAGTTGATTCCGCGTATCGATCCGCCCTCAGCGTTCAGAGCAGTCTGGTCATGTTTCCCATTTACGCATATGCTAATGACAGTCTGAAAGAGAGGTTATTACCGAAATTAGCCAGTGGTGAATTTGTCGGTTGCTTCGGTCTGACAGAGCCGAATGCAGGCTCTGACCCAGCTGGGATGGAAACTAAAGCTGTAAAAACCACAGATGGTTTTATTTTGAATGGAACCAAAACCTGGATAACTAATTCACCCATTGCTGATGTATTTGTGGTTTGGGGAAAATTTGAAAAAGAGATACGAGGTTTTGTTCTCGAACGGGGGATGAAAGGACTAAGCTCACCGAAAATTCAAGGGAAATTTTCTCTTCGGGCTAGTGACACTGGGATGATTGTGATGGAAGATGTTTTTGTTCCTCAAGAAAATCTTTTAAATGTCAAGAGTCTTAAGGGTCCCTTCACCTGCCTTTCAAATGCAAGGTGTGTACCACATATTACTTGGCTACAAGTAATGACACAATTCAACGAAAACATTATAATAATATAATGATAATAAATATCGCCTGTGAAGAACCAAAATGACCCATATCCAATTTAAGCTAGAATCAAAATGTGCTATGTCATAAAAGCAAAATGAAAACCATGCGTAAAATGTTAAGAGTTTTTGAAAAGTGTGAAATGTTCTATTTATATGTTTTTGCAAAGGTGTAAAATGTTCTAATTCCATGTTTTTGAAAAGTGTAAAATGTTCGATTTACATAAAGTTATTTTTGAAAAGTGCAAAATGGTCTATTTAAATAATCTCAAGACATATTTGAATATTTTTGTAGATAGTTGATATTGTTTTTAGCTACAAATGGATATGGCCGGCATATGGGTCATTTTGGTTCTTCACAGACTATATGTAGATACAGTATAAAACATGCACTATTATTGTCTATATAATTTTGCATACTGTGACATAGGTACGGAATTGGATGGGGCGCACTAGGAGCCGCAGAATTTTGCTTCGAAACCGCAAGAGAGTACGTTCTGAATCGAAATCAGTTTGGAAGGCCATTAGCAAGTAATCAGTTAATTCAAAAGAAATTGGCAGATATGATGACAGAAATTAGTTTGGGTCTTTTGGCTTGTATCCAGCTGGGACGATTAAAGGACGCAAACTTAATAACGCCAGAACAAATCAGCATTCTCAAAAGAAATTCTTGTCAGAAGAGCTTAGAAATTGGTAAGTTTCAAAAATGTTACAAATCGCGTAATCAAAATATAATTAATTTAACAAGAAAATATATCTGGAAGGAATAATGTGATCTCATTCAAGTTTGTATACTTAGGCAGGTACTTATTTAAAGATTGTTTCTACATGATTTCCCTAACGAACTTTTTTTGTATGTTATTGTATCACAATGCAGCACGTTCAGCTCGAGATATGCTGGGTGGAAATGGCATATGTGACGAGTATCATATAATTCGTCATGTTATGAACCTTGAAGCAGTGAATACCTACGAAGGAACAAGTGACATTCATGCATTAATCCTGGGACGCGCCATCACAGGAATTCCAGCATTTTAATGTTTAATAATTATCGTTTCGATTTTAATTTTATTCAATAGTTCAACGATGTATTGAATTTAAATTGGATTTGCTTCTTGAACTTTTAATGACTACTTCTAGATTGGATTCGGAATGAAATTCCATTATGATTTACAATAATAATTATAGCACACGACATGTCATTCGTCATTCATTAACCTCGTTTACAAAATGAAATGAACGACTGGGAATATTGAATATAGATATTGGAAATTGGAATGCTAGTACAGAGTTGTTGCTGCTGTTGTTCTTGTTATGTAATTAATAAATATTATAATATACTATACTATATTAGTAAATTGTATACTTTACGAATAATAAATATTTTCGTGATACGCAATACGCACCTGCAGATAAAATAAAACGTTCATTTTTTTTAATTGCCGGTGTGGCAATTTGACAAATATGTTAAATAGAAATAATTAAAATAATTAAAGACGTTGAAGAAGGCAAACGTTGACGCTATAGCATTCGAAAACAAAAACAAAAGCGCAGTTACTGTAAAATAAATGATTATGCTATAAATACATTTTTAAATTTTTGTCTTTCCTTATACAGTAAATCGAAATCTAAATCCTACTCTACGGCACATCATATTACTTCCACAGGTGAGTTATAGTTGAATGCATTAATAATTATATTATATTATTATGTTCTGTAGTTCTCGTACTGAATTTCGTATGTATATAGATAATTTATAATTATCATTTTTAAACGCCATAACGATTTTCTGAGCCATCAGCAAGCATTAGGCTTACATTGCGACTCCCTGTCCAAATTAATTTTGGACCTCGAAGGGAGTTCTTTAAATTTTCCGGGAGCGGAATGGTACTGATTGTTTTGACACATCGGGTTTGTGTATGACCCAAACCAAACATTCCACTACTTGATTGCTGTAGGAAATACAAAAAAAAACACATTAAAAACTATAATTAGTCTTTATAAAAATATTTCTAAAAATAAAATAATTGCGTTTTTTAAATTAATAGCATAATATGTATCTGATTCAGGGTGACAAACCTGCCAAAAAGACATTTTATTTTCAGTGGCTGTGTAGCTCGCAAGGAATTTACCATCCGGACTAAAAGCACACGACGTGACAGGACTAGAATGAGCTACAATATTTTGACATTTACTTGATCGTAGTTCATATATTGCTAAATTCCCATTTTTAGCTCCCACTCCAATTCGACGGGTGGCAGAGCAATGACTAACTTGAGGGAATCGACACAAAACAGGGAAAACTTCACCCAAACCTCGGGTTTTCAAGTGACCATGATCCACACAGTGAAGTACAATGTCCATTACCTAATAATCGGTTCAATGTAATTAAAATTTGGCGAGCTCATAAACTTAATAAAATTGGTTTGTAATTTAACAATTTAATAAAATCGACTTGCCTCAACAATTAATTCAACGATTTCACTCTGCATCTTTTCAATGAGTAATTCGATAACACGTAAAATCTCCGGTTTGGAACGATTCAGAATGACATTGCTCAAATTAATCTGAATGGCTTGGGCATTCTGTTGTAGAGTATTGTAGCGAGCCACTTCCCTTGCCATAGTTGTAATGAATGCTGCGGGTCGAGCCGTTGCAATGAGAGTCAGGGCATGACGAGCTGTGCGGCAAGCATCTGCTGCAGGAGTCAATGGAAGACCAAATGACATGCTAAAATTTAAGAAAGTTTAAAATGTTTACTTCCCATTTGATCAACATTTAGGTAATAAATATAAATATAGCTACAAAAAGTTGGTCCAAGTTATTCAAAAATTTTCATCGTTTTACCTTGGAACTAAATGATCCGCTTCACAACAAAGTTCAAGAAGAGCCAGAAGAACTTTTGATACATCTAGAAAAGGTTCCCACACTGTAAATCCCCGTCCAATTAAATCAATTGCAGCTCTTCGTAAACTCGAGTATGGATTAGACTTTGCTCCCGGCGGGTTTAACAGAAGATATGTTAAAGATTTGCCTAATTAAAACAAACAAATATTTTTTAGGCCAAATAACAAGGGCATCATTATTCCAAAAATATAAAGCTCAAATAAGCATC
The DNA here is from genome assembly GCA_034695245.1 of Dicyrtomina saundersi. Taxonomy (NCBI): domain Eukaryota; kingdom Metazoa; phylum Arthropoda; class Collembola; order Symphypleona; family Dicyrtomidae; genus Dicyrtomina; species Dicyrtomina saundersi. Next base: position 10,746 of record JAQFZE010002087.1, on the reverse strand, counting down.
TGCTGGTTTTCATTTTCTATCCATAAATGCATACTTGTAAGTCGAGCCAAGTTACTGTTTCCAACCCCAAAGCCTTCAGCAGCCCCTGCTGATCTTCTTGTATCTATATTACGACCCATTATTTCTTGCCCGAATTCAGCGCCGATTACACCCAAAAGGATAATAGCTGTAGTTTGCTTCCTCTTATTTTCATACGTGGATTTCATTGGATCTTTATAAACAAGCAAAAATTAATTTATGTTCAACCAAACCTAAAAATATAATCGTGGAAGTTATTAACGTCAATAATATTGCTGTTCTTTCTTGTTTTTTAATAATTGCAATCACCTGAGAGAGTTTCTTCCTCGTCATAATTAGTGCTAGTATCATCATCATTCTCATCCTCTCCTTTACTACCCGGAGTATCTTTCCCGCCCCCAGAGCCACCACCTCCGCCCACGGTCACCCCACTCCCAACGCCAACTCCAGTGTTTGACACCTGCTGAACTGCCCCACCCACCCCTCCCGGATTACTTGCAATGGCAAACGCATCCCCAGAGTAGGTGGGTAAAAACTGTGCCCAATGATCCACAAGTTTCTTCCTCCCATCAACACCTATCCTGGAGAGTTCCGCGAGGAGAAGGGCTTGAGCCGCATCCCGTACTTCCACACAACGATCTTGCCAGCGAAGGGCAAGGGATTCCACGAGTGGCTCTTGATAATTGTAGCGTGATAATTTTTCATGGAGCATGACACAGTGCATCGTGGCTACTAGGGACCATCCATGTTTACTTGCAGCTTGCTGAGTCACATATGCATCATCTTGAGATGGCTGACTTCGAGTTGAGGGACGATTAGCTCGACGAAGTCTTTCTTGTTCGGGAACAAATGTGGCATTTTGCATGGACATAAGAGTATTTGCTAGGGCTATAATAGCTAGTAAATGATTGGTAGTTAAACTACTGGACACCTCCCAGTGAAGAAGAGATGTAAATTCTTTCACACGCTGTGACAAGGAAATATTATCATTGTCATCGTGGATATTGTGTGTATGTGAGATCTGGTTTTGATTCTTTGTTGGCTTTGGACGCCACGTCGGAGACATTACTGACATGTAGCCTGAAACAAAAATAAACGAATGAAAGTGTCAGATTTTTTTATAGTTCGCATTTCATGTAGTTTGTCATTTTGAAAAGGTTGTACCTCAATTTGAACTTCAATGATATTATTTATTTTTTGTTTGTAATGCTTTAGTTAGTTACCTCCACGTGAGATTTGTCCGAAGGAAATGGGAACGAGTGGTTTGAGTAGACCAAGTCGTCCTTCTGAAATCGTATCTAATTCCGTATCTAATCCCCAGCCAAGAAGCAAACTAAGAAGCAACTGTGCAATTTCCATTGGAATAGTAGATTCAAATAACATGCTTCGATTTCTTCGTTGATTCGGCAATCCTTCGATTAATCCCAAACTAGCCGTGGAATCTAAAATATTGTCATGATGTTACACTAACTGCACAAAAAGGATTCCACTATAATATAAGTTGACAATTAAGACGAATATAAATATAACAATTATTTAAATTTCGATAAACAGGCAAACTTAATAGAAAAACACAAATAAATGAAACTAAACAAAAGCAAAGCATATCACAATAAATAAAGTTTTGAAACTTATTTCAGCAATTTGTGCTGAAACAAAGAGGGAAACAAAGTAAGTCTTAAGATGATCTCAATTTAAAAAAATAAGGAATCTGTTACATCACGCTATAACTGTTGCGTTTATTGTCCTAAGTACTGTTTTCATTTTACCCATTTTCAAAAAAGCTTTTAAGGGTCTTACAATACTAAAAAGCCAAGAAAAGTATTTGAATGAAATTGAGATTCCACAAAGCCCCATAAAATATACTAGTATAGCAGCATTTAATTTAATTCTCTACATTTTTGTGAAATAATAACCCGCACTAACGATATAAGTATTTCTAATTCTTTTCCGTTTTAGTAATATTGTTAAAAAATAATATGTTCGCAAAATTAGAAACATAAAAAACTATACTTATAAAAAAGCACCTACTACTTAATGTTTGTAATAATACTATACAGACAAAAAAAAATAAAAAATAGTAAAAAATAGTTCAATAACAAACAGAAACTATAATTGTATGTAATGTTTGCAGTTGGAAATTATATAATATTTTGAATAATTATATACTTTTCCTGGATGCAGTTTTTTCTTCTTGCTTAATAAGTAGCGCAGATTCAGCCTTTGCTTGGATTTTCTCCGCTCCCTCTTTTACCTTAGCCAGGAGACCTATATAATTAATGATTATGATGATAACATCATACTATATCATTGGGCATGGCTATTACTATTTTTATTGTTTGTTCATAATGGGGTTGTCTGCAGTTCTTTAATTTAACAATTAAATTAAATACTTTATAATCATGATTATTTTATTAATAGCTTATTATGTTACCCAGAACTAAAATTCCCAAGATTTTTTACCATTAATTTATGAAACGAAAAACTAAGAAATACAGTTACCCATTGAAGTAAACTTACTATAGTCCTTGATAGGGAGAAAGCATGTACAATATTCGCTCAGAAAAAGGTGTTATATGATTAGACCAGAAAATAGAGAAGAAAAGTGCTCCGCCTGCTTACCAAACTTACCATGTTTGTCCTTGTCCTTGAGAATTCTTTCCATATCTCCAGCCTTATCTTTGACTTTTCCAAAAAAATCTGGTGAAAATGTCCAGTGGCATAAAAAATAGAAACAAAAATGAGTATTGAATAATAATTTGATATTTTAAAGGGGAGTTTTTAATAATGTCTGTGTTAAAGTTTATAAGTAATATAAGTGCATTATAAGTGCAAAAATTAAGTTTTGCAAGTCTCTTCTCTAAAATATTGCTAAATGCCGAAATAAGTGTAGTATGACGGGTTACCTATTATATATTTGCAAAACTTATGAAATTGTGAACAAGGAAAGTATTTTAAACGTTTTGAAGAATGTAAAGTAGTCTAAATGAACAAAAAATGTATTTCCAACACTTGCCTGCAATTTTTTTCTGAGCATCAGGACTGTCGGAGTGAGTGAGCCCAAGGATCTTACAATACTCTGTCTGGCTAATGAGTCCTTGAGCTTCCAAAGTGGATGGACTGATTGCACTGTATTCTTCATTCAAGAGCTGAATGATCAAAGCTTCCACATCAAAGAAACAAATATGAGACTCCGGGTCATTTGGATTTGTTCTCAAGCCTTGGATGACTAGCGGAGGGATTCGAGTTCGATTGTGGTCTAATGGGTCTGCCGGCGTATGAGTGCCTGGTTGGTGTAAATGGTGAAGCCCTCTCTATTAAATACAAACATTCAAATTACTAAATTAGCATCTATGAGTAGACAAAATATGAAATGACAGTATTTAACGCTAAATTTCATTGAATGTCGTCTACAAATTTAATACTGTCGTGTGTCGTTCTCTAATTTCCCACAACTTTGAGCAAAGCAAATTAACTAAACTCACGACATGATGACGTCGCTGACGGACTAAACTAGGTAGGTAATTGTTCATTTTAAAACTGGAAATTGTTTGAGAAAATAAAAAAAGAAAATACTACTTATGATGTTATTCCTATAAATTAAGATATGATATACGTAAGAAAAAAATTATGTATGATTATACCTGCGCTGCATGTCGAATTGCAGCTAAATTTCTGGATCTGAGCCCCCGGAAGAAATGAACAGCTGGATTGGCCAACAGATCGGAAGAATTTTGTAAAGTATTTCCGTTCTCGTCACAAGCTTGTAAAACATCGATTCCAGACATTCCATGAAGAACACGATCTAAATTCCCAGTCTCCATCTGCCATACATAAACCGTTCCATCCGAACAACCAATTATGAGGAAATCATCCAATGGTCGAAATTTTATGGAAATGATTGGAAATAAATGACGGGATGCGAGAAGAACGCATTTATTCTCACGAAGACTCAAAAGGGCTGCAGAATGATCGGAGGACACAGAACAAACTGTTTGCTGAATTCTTGCCTGCAAAATTTTTGATATTACACATTTATAATAATTATAATATCTTTGCAAATATAAATAAGAAATAGTAATAGCAATATGGTTCCGGGGTTGCTTACACTGGTTTCATTGGGTGGAACAAGGATTTGTGTGATTTCTCCTGAATGGACACAAAATCTATGAACTAACTCACACTTGACAATGTCCCACAAAATTACGGAGAAATCTCGCCCACCAGAAACAAGAAATGCGGGATCGTATCTTGGATGAACTCCATGCGGATAGACTAAACAGTTCACTTTTCCTTTGTGGCCCAGCAGAAGGTGATGAAGTGGCCATTCTAAATATTTTTTATTAAAAGACAAATAAAATAAAAACGAAAATAATTTCACACGCTTTTTGCTTCAAATATCTAAATACCTTCATATTGTTGATGTCTTCCATGAAGAAGATGAAGCATAATGGTATGAGTCGCAGGAACAACAACAATTGAACCATCTTCGCGTCCACAAACAAGCCTTGACTGTTGAGCTAAGTATATACTGCAGGTCAGAAGGGGACCACGACATTCATCTGTATCCTGAAATAGTGCACGTAGAAAATAGAAAGATTGTTTACAATCAAATTAAAACATGGCAATAATTATTTTCAAAGAAACTGAAAAACAAATAAAAGACAAGAAAAACTCATTTACAAATTGATCCAAAATCCCAGGAGGACAAGGTTTGAGTAGATCCCATGCAGCTTGAAGACTGGAAGTGACGGTTGGTGGAAATTCTGGTGGTCGAAAATTTTCATCTTGCTTTAGTTGACTCAGTTGATTATTCGTCACATCCGGAAGAACCCACAAAACTAATTTCCCACTCACATCACCTCGAAGCAGAATCTTTTGAGAGAGTAATGACGTGTAGACAACGGAGGGTGCGGCAACTAATGGCTTTGCTGATGGAACTCCAACGATGCAGTAACAGAACGGTTCTTCTCTCAAAGCATGTTTATGAAAATCTTTTGATTCTACGATACAGCTGTGAAAAAATGTATAGTAAAATAGCAAAACATATGATCAAACTATAATTCGCTAATATAGTAATCACAAAATCAATATCGACCGAAGAAATGAGACCATGACATACGTTTATCTCATCTTACTTCATCTGTAGTAGAGTCTTCAAATAGTATAATAGCGAAAACTGATACACAAAGCTACGATCAACGAATTTTGATCTACTCCGTTATTATTTTGTATTTATATTCGTATTTTGCAGAGGCGAATAAAGCAACTAAAAATGAACTCACTTGCTCGGTAATTTAAATAAATATGATTTCCCCGAAACACCCCACACCACGACACGGTCTGGAGCCAGAAAATTCCCACCATACCATTTTTCATTTGTGGGCGCTTTGACTTGTGCTAGTACAGAAAAGTCTCCAGCATCGTAAATCTGAAAATTATCATATAAATTAAATTTATTTATTTCATGTTCATACGAAAAATAAAAGATCAATTCGATTGAGCTTTAAATTTATGAAAATAAAATGGCAATAAATTGTATCATCAGTTCCATAAACATAAGAGTAAGGAAAGACATCAAGCCGAACCTGCCAAACATTGCAAGTTACAATAAGGACCGTTCGATTATTATATATACAACAAACAAGCTGAACTGCATTTCTTAGACGAATTTGTTTTGATTCATTTTCAAATAGAAGAGATCTGTCCCGAAACTCCGCCTCATTGATTGTCCATACTTTAACCGTCCCATTTATTGTTAGAGCCAAAATCACATCATCTATACAACCAAAGTGAACCAAAATACAGAATAAAATACATAGAAAGATCATTTAAATTTACACATTAAACGCAAACAATTTCACTGAATTAAACATTTAAAAATAATTAAATAAAAATACGCAAAATAGCGATTTGAATATTTAATTAAGTACTTTAATCATATACAAAAATACCAATGATTTACCTAATTTTTTATTTGGTCTTAAAACATGGAGAGCGCTCACCCAGTCCGGATTAACATGAGAATGAAAACTAAGAACAACTTCTAATGTAACAGGATTAATGAGACATAAATCCGGGTAAAAACCTGTGCAAAATATCAATGGATCCTGACTGAACGCTAATGTGTATGGTTGGAGACGTGTGTGGGTCAAATTTGTTTTATGACTTGATGTCTCTAAACACCTTCCATCCAGAGAGTCCCAGTTACAAAGCTCCCTATAATTTCCAAAACAAAAATTAAATGGGCGAGCGCGTGGAATTAATAATAGAGTAATGGCAATTTAGAGGTGTATTAAATTTTATTTAATAGCATTAAAAAGATGTAGGCAAGCAAATAATTTTATGAATACATGATTTACATTTTAAATAGGCTTAGGATTAAATATTCCATATGTGAAAAAAAAACTTACCCATTATCGGAAGAGCTAACAATGAGATCCGTTGAGGAACTATTAAGTTTAATATAGGCAAGAGCAAGGATAGCTCCTGAATGACCAATCAAAAAACACCTTGGTGTGATCTGTAATTATGTAAATATTTAAAGTATAATTACCACTACTGATTAATGCTTTCAATCGATCATCATTCTAAACCGATTTAAATCATAAAACACCACATTTTCATAATTTTCAGCATCAATTATAATAAAATCATCGTTATTTTCATTTTACTGCTAATCCAATGTCAAGCACCCTAATCACAAGTTTAAAATCAAACCAGCTGAGCATCATTATTTTACTTTATTATCCTCTCAAAAATTCATACATATTAATTACTAGATAAGAATGCAGAAGCACTTATTCAAACAATTATGCAAGCCACAAGTAAAGTCAAGAGTAAAGTAAGCGCAGCAATAAAAAGATAATCCGTCGCATATATAAAATACACAAGTAATCAACAATTATTCTACAATTAGCTTAATACGTCAAATTCGACGCAGCAAATTGAAAATAAAATTTGAAATTCCATAAAATTTTTTTTGTGAGGCTGATATTATGATGATTCTGTAGGTTCGTTTGTGCCTCTCAATGAAACACATACGATCTACGATTGACCATAGTTGATACAAATCAACCAGATAATTAATGATAATTAGTATTCCTCACGCAAACAGCCTAGAGAATTAAGTGCGTAGTTTAATGCACCCAAAACAAATATTGAACAAATACACAGATAGTAAATACCAGTGTATAAACAGTTAACTGTAAAGAGGAAAAACTTTACGGCTAAATAGCTGATATGAGTCCACAAAACAATGTCTTTTGATGTTTACACTACAGTTTCAACGGGAAACAGGTAACAATGCATCCTTGTAACGCATCCGCATCCCTTAAATAAAATTAGGGTAAATGGCGCTTGTTTAATCAGAGATTTAAAAATAGAACCTAATATTTCATACAACATTATTTTACTAATATTGGACCCTGGATATTTAAATATCTCCAATATCAATCCAAATGTCAATGTAGAATCCTCTAAACATGCCTATAAAACTCCGAGTTCATTAAAACCTAAGCTGTCATTAAAATACTGAATACCACGACTGCATACGCAAACATGGACTTCTACATTTAATTTCATTAAAATTGTATTGTAAATTGTAATTTATGAAAAAAATGGGAATTCCAGAATGTTGACTACAGTAACATAGTAACAGCTATAATAGTCAATAGTACAATAGTACATGCTGACTTGGCTAATTTATACCAAAATACCTAATTTGTAAAACATGTTAGCCTTGAAAATTATTTTCTACTTTCGAATTTAAAATTGCTTAAGTTGTAAGTTACGAACCTCAAATTCAGTGCCACTTCCTCCCTGACCCGATCCTGGTCTTGTCACGTCCCAAATACATATATGACCATCTTGACATCCCGTCACGATGCATGATAAGTCTGGACTAGCAGCAATGGAATTGATGGCATGAGTGGGTGCATCCTTACCCCATAAAATTATGGGCACTACAAGTCCAGCAGAAACTGACATTTTAAGTAAACAGGGCAGACGTCAAAACTTGTCATGAACTCTAAGCACTCAGTCAATCCTTTTCACTTTTGACAAATTCGTATGACAATATTCAATATTTGAAATTTCCACTATGAATGCTGAACGTCTCTCTAATCCTCAATACTAAATTTTGCTCAGAATTATGCAATTCACAGCTCAGTCAAAGTCAAAAAAACAGTTTATTCCACTATATTGTATATTCTAGGTTTAAGCGAAACTACTTTCAGAGTACAAACCCCAGACTAAAAGTAATTATTAAACTCATTAAAATAAATAATTACTAAAGTTTCCACACAATTTACAATTGATCACAACTCAATCAACACTGCACTCTTTCGCTCTCTCAGCTGCGATATTAAATGACAGGAATTACTTACATTAAGGATTCTGAGAATAAAAAAACTAATAATAAGTCATAAGTAGGTACTAATATAACCTACTCTGCTGACTAGTAGGTGAGACAAGTTCCTCACTTCACTTTTTCCCTTGGTTGATTGTGGATCCAATCCCTCCCGTCTGATGATCTGAATGTCTGAAGCTGATCTTGTCTTTACTGATAAATACATTAAGTACTGCTGTTGACTGGCAGACTGTGTACTGTAGACACAGTAACCTAAAAAATTCCGACAAGAAATTAAACTTTCCCAGTTTCTATTGATTTTTAATAGGCGGGAAAACTCGTATGTAGCAGCAGTAGCAGCACTTGTCACTTGAATTGAAAACCTGCTGCTATTTAAATTGAAATTGAAATAAATTATGCAAGTCATTAAATAAGAATTTAATTTCGGAATTCGGAACCATTTTTAAACTGTTTAAATTATGAATGCAGTGTAATTAATTTGTAAAAAATGTCATCCCTCGCATTCCAAGTGTGTGACACGAACATCTAATAACAATAAGACGGTGCATTTTACCATTATTTTGCTTACTGGTATTGGGCATTGGGCTTTGGGGCTTACTTAATAAAAAATCAGGGCCGGACGAAGGAATTGCTTTTAGGCCGCAATTTGTTCCATACAAAAACCACCATTTTAATTTGATTGTTTTCTTTTGTAAAGCAAAATGTTGTATTTAAATGTTTAAGAAAAGTGCAAAATATTTTATTTACATGGTTTGAGAACAGTGATAAATGTTTAATTTACATGTTTTTGAAATGTTCAAAAAATTTTATTTGCATGTTTTTGAAATGTTCAAAATGTTTTATTTGCATGTCTTTGAAAAGTCAAAATATTCTTTTTTAATATTTTTGAAAACTGCAAAATGTTTCATTTAAATGTTTTTTGAAAATTCAAGCAGCGGGGGCTGCCTGCTCTGGCCGCATTAAACGGCCTTGTAAAAAAATAGTAGGCTTTCTCGCTCGGTAATAATATGGGCTATGGGTCGGCAGCGGGTGTGTAAAACTTTAGCAGTAACATGGCGCCCTGGTCCTGAACGATTTCCGGAAGTCAATTAGTGACTAGTTTTAATTTTCTTGTATGATATCTGGACAGCTTAGTAATAACATTGCATAGAACTATTTTTGTGTACTATACCCCCAGAGGTAGTGTGGAGGCAACTCCCATTGAAATACCATACACGTGATCCCCACCTTGAAAAACATTATCCTCAGTTGCTCGATAATACACATTTATCTGTTTCCTTGTATCCTGCTGTCCTGACAATTTTTAAATAACTTTGCACGATTTTGAGACAACTACTTAGTGCTTACTTAGGTCTTTTTGCACGATGTTCTGTTATTATCAGTTTTCTTTTTACAATTCCTCAACACGTTGAATTCTTATGAGTTTTCCAACACCATTTCCTAGTGCGAAGTACGGCGCACGGGGATGATTTAAGTGATTCGGCCGGTTCATTATTCGTAAAAATTATATTGCCCTCTCGCATCCAACGCTTTCAGGAATTTGGAACTGCGTACTGCTTTTTTTACGATATGAGAGTAAATATTTATTTACAGCTGGCGCTAAAATAACGCTAATTAAAATAATATTTTGGGTATCGTTTATGTGATACTTTAGTCATACTGTAAAATTAAATAATGTTATTACCACAAATGTCAGATGTAATGCTGGTGTTAAATTGAAAATACTATGCAATTTAATCTTCTTAACATTAATTTGTAGCCTTTAAAGCAATGTGCACAAAATTTATTTTCAAATGGTTATCCTTATTAAGAAAACTCTGCCTTTTCTTTCGACATGCTGAGTGCCAGAATCGGTTTGGTAGGTATAATTCAAGCAGGGTTGTAATTTCCAGAGATATATATAACATATTGCGCTTTTTAAAAACATGTAAAGTGAAACATTATGCTCTTTTCAAAAACATGTAAATAGAATATTTTGCGCTTTTCAAAACCATGTAAATAGAATATTTTGCGCTTTTCAAAAACATGTAAATAGAATATTTTGTGCTTTTCAAAAACATGTAAAGAGAATATTTTACGCTGTTCAAAAACATGTAAATAGAATATTTTGCGCTTTTCAAAAACATGTAAATATAATATTTTGCTCTATTAAAAATCATATATATGTATGTAAAAAGAAAATTTTGCACCATTTAAAACGTGTAAATGGAACATTTTACAACGTTGGCTCTACTGTAGCGCCATTTATGGGCGATTTTGCAAATAATACATTTTAAAGGTTTATAATTTAAGATTATGAAAAGAATATAATGTACTTATAACTTATATAGCAGTATTTAATGGTAAACATAAGATTG
>JAQFZE010002086.1:0-15517 GCA_034695245.1 Dicyrtomina saundersi | reverse complement strand
CCTTTTTCTAATTAACAGCCAATACGAAATCTTGTACCGCCAATCGCCTTTTTGGCACCGCTAATTGCCTTTTTGCCTTATTTATACAGTTAATTGTGGACTTGTTTATGACTGTAGCGTTTTTTGCTCGACGATGTCATTATCGTTTGCCACCATCGCCATTCGTCTCATTCTTAATAAATTTCTTCTATTTTTGTACTCGTGCTTTATCACAAAAGCAAATTTTTATTTGATGATACAATATAAAAATACTAAAATTAAAATAAAATTAATTTTTAGTAAATGAAAAAATATGTACCTATACTACAACTACCTGTACAAGCAAGTATAAATAAGCTATGAAGAATAAGAGTTACAAATAACAGTTGATAGTTTGATCGTCATATTAAGTTTTATGTGTCGTGTAAGTGTGTTTGTACTTATGGTCTTGTAATATGGGTTTGCGTGATGGTGACTTAAGTTGATATTAAATTTTTCCATGGTGTTTTTTTTATATGTATGTACAATTTTTTTTCTTTTTGGTTTTATGATTGTAGTGCTGAAGTTGAAAGGGCAGGTGATGTCGGTAATGTATCGTTGCCGAGGAAAAAATCGAGAGTGGGTTTGGTTACGAACATCCGCTTTCGCCTTCCTCAATCCATACACGGACGACGTCGAGTACATCGTCTGCACGAATACATCTGCCAAGTAAGTCGGTCTATAATATTATTATACACTTTTGAATTTCAAATACTTTTGCTTTATATATTTCGTATTAAATTATAAGTATCATAGGTAGGTTCCAAAGCTCAAAACCAAATGTTCTTTTTCCTTATATCGAAATGTGTGTTGCTACGTATAAATATACAACTTTTTTTTCCTTTACATTATTGCTCAAATATCAAACATTTACATTTACTTAATAGTTTACTTTACTTAATACTTTGGACAGAAACGTCAGGGGATTGAGTTTTGAGTATATAGTATGTCATTGTGTCTCAGTATATGCTATATATTCCTGGACATTATTATGATTATTAGCATTGAGAATTGGGAGAACTTTTAGAAACTTATGTATATTTTATAATCTCATCCACATTACTATTAAATACTGTACGAATATTCTTTTTTTTAGTCTGATTATATAGTGATGGGCTTACTGATACAATCCACTTACACAAAGTATTTATTTATTCGTTGTTCGTTGCGTTTGCTTTTCATTCTCATGCCTTTATGTATTTACTGACCGAGCGGAGGCACTGCCTTTCGGTTTGATATTATTATTATTTATTGAACAGAACACGGCTCCTTACTTATTGCCGGTTTGGCTTACACCACACAACTCTATTGATTCTTATCAGGTTATCCTCCCCAACATAAATGCATCGCCTTTATTTCCCACTTTTCCTGTGTTTTTTATACACTTTGTATGCGTACATCAAGATATTCTAGACTTGTGTTTTTTTTTGTTGCTGGATTTAATGCTCATCGGCATATCGCTTTGTATTGTTATGCCTTAGTTAGAGTTTGAGGGTGTTCCGTTTTTTATGTGGACTGTTCTTTGGAATTCGAACCGGAACCCGAAATCGAAATATAATTCTTGTTTAGTAAGGAGGAAAGGAAATGAATAATGAATATATAATTATTGTAAGCGAAATATAAATATCGTCAATGAAGAGGCAAAAAGGGCTATGTATTCATTAGACGTTACATGCTTACAGAAATCCAGAAGGAGATACAAATTATTAAATGCATAATATTTTATTTTTGCTTTTAGCATATAAGGAGTGTAAAACTTAGTTTCACGTTTTAAACAACGTAAACCCGTACGATTTTCGATTATTAATATTTAATAATAAATACACATCATTATATTCCTTGTTTCAAAAAACCGAGTAAGTAATTCTCAATAGTTTATTTTTTCGTTGCAAAACTCACATTTTCTCAAATTTTAAATATCGTAAATTGGAATTTTCCGAAACGTTTTAGATTTTTTTTCATTTAAGCATTTCACTTTTCTATATAAAAAAAATTTATATAGGTACATGTTTTTCAAATTAAAATCGACTTCAGTGTACTATATTCAGATGTATGTAAGTACAGTTGCAGTATCTAAACAACGGCATAATACGTATGTGCATACTGGGAGATATCTGTATACGGTTCTGAACTCCAACGAAAAAGAATTAGAATTATTACATACATATAATATAAAATCGCGTAAGCCGAAACCGAGACAGATAATGTGCATACTATATGGATTGGAATTTTGATTTGTAAATCCAGCTTCAATAAGGTCGTTATTATGTTAGTCATGTAGCTTATCCGATCCTTAGCTTTGCCTTGCTATATGAATTGTGGAAATTGAGATTTGAGAGCACGAAGTAGTAGAGAGGGAGTAGAGTAAAGTAGTTACAAGCTAATAAATTACGAGAACAAGTTTCTGCATGTGGTTAACATTTACAATTCAACTATTCATCATTTACAATTTATTGGAGGGAGAGAGAAGAATATATGAATTTGATTAGAATAGAATTGGGAGTAGGAGAGAGACGACGAGTCACATACTATATACCGGCACGACTCACTACACACTGAGAATTCAGTAAAGGGAGAATAGAATGGCTCCATTGAATTGCATCCATGGAGTTTTTGAATTGAGTTGACGATGATGAAATGAATGAATGGAATTTATGAAGCTTTTCCTTGTTTGTTGTCAATTTTAGAGCTCTACAGCACACACACGATGGGACGGGTGGTGGGACGGGTGAGAATAATAATCCAGTTGATCATGCCTCAGTAGCTCAGACATTCGGAGCTCAACCAGGACTTGACTACTCCATACAGCGATCACCCCGTGATGCCCTGTACCCTTCTCACTTGGTCTCTTCCCATATTCAAAGTGAGTTCTCCGCGTATTACTTTCCTAACTTTTCTACACCTTCTATGTAACTATGCCCACAATTATAAAGCAGAATATCAACCATATGCCGACCTATTCATTCCTATCTATCCTTATAAGTATGAATTACGTTATTTTCTTTATGCATACTTTCGCATCCAATTAATTGTATAAATAGCTTCACTGGAGTGGCAACACAAGATGCTCGTACATTTGGCTTACAAACAAAAGAAAAAAATTGAGAAAAAATTGTCTTACAATTTGTTTGGTACCTTTTGTACTACAATTTTTATAAATTCTTTAAAATGTATTCTTTAAATGTATGTTTCAGTGATTTGAACATGCTTATATTTTTATAAGGTAAATCGTCTAATCGTTTCAATTATATACGTGCTTTTGAAAAGGGTAAAAATGTAAGGAGTGTTTTTTAAGTATGCGTAAATTGCATTTTCAGAACTCATGAATGTGAAATGGTATAAATTACAGGTTTTTAAAATGCAAAAAATTCTCTAATTGTAGGTATTTTCTTAAAATAGAGAAAACCTCGATTTGCAAGTTTTTGATAAGCGCAAAATGTTGTAATTATAATTTAAAAGCATGTCAAAAGTCATAATCACCCAATTCCAAAAAAGAGATTTACTTTACTAGAAAGTAAAAACCGAAAATTTCCATACCTTGTGAATATTATATACCTATATACCTATGCCATGAATATTATTTTTCTTATTTATTTTATAAATTCGCATGGCTGGTATTGTGTCTTCTGGAAAGTAGTGTAGTCTGAAGCAAGAAATGGGAACAAGGAATAGGTACATTATTAAATTTAAATAATAATTATGAACTTGTGGATTGTAATTATGCTACTATTCGTTCTCGTTCAACTTCAACTGCTGAGCAAAGCTGAACTGCTTCATGAAGTCAAGGAAAGGTTTAGTAGGTATTAGTATTTTGGTAGGTAGGTAGGTAGTTTAGTCGTACAGTTCAGCTCACTTGACGTGCTCGTAATTATATAGCTATTGTACATGTTTAGAATATTACAAGGTACGTTGGTCATGGTCTTGGACATGGCCGTAGTACTTTATCATATCACATCGTGGCACGATTGTTTTAAGAGAATCTTAAGCCAAAATCTAATTTAATAATATATCAATATAGTCCACTGTACAGTTTTGAAGAGTGTCCACAAGGGGAGGAGGGTGGTCGTAATAATGATAGTTTTAAAATTGTGTTATTACATATTATGTTTGTACATGTAATAGTTTATTTCCTGCGCTTTTGCGAAAAACAAAAAATAATTATTTGTTGTATTTATCAGTTGACAGTTTTTTTGTAATTTTATTTTGGGTAAAGAAATCCAAATACATGTAGGTATACAGATATAGTTTTAGATTTTATAATTGAAGGAAAATATTTACAGGAAGTCGGAGTGGTGATTGGTAAATGATAGGTACTTTAAGATATTTTATGGCTTCGTATGACTTGACATGTCGAGATAATTGGGGTATAGCCAAGATAAATTGCGAACACATGGAAGGAGGATGCATAAAAATGTTCACAGTTCAAAGGTATTCATGTATGGAAGCATTTAGCAGAGTTATTTGTGTCAAATAAATTTTCGTTTCTGCAATCCCTTAAACCATAACCTTTTTTACGATAACATTTTTTATTCATGCACACAAATTGGCATCATTTTGTATATTGGAATTGAATACTAATTCCAAAACTTCCTTTGCTAGCAAGAAGTGATGAAAAATGTTAGGCTTAAATACAGTAGATACAATTGCCTACAAAATTATATTTGCATTTTCATTCCCTACCTTACTTATTTATTTTCATTTTAGTAAATAATTCATATAATAAAATACATTACGCAATTTTTATTTTGTGTGTGTGTAGGTACTCGGGCCGGGAGTGCAAGCAGCTACAGTAATTATGAAGGACAGAGTAGCTCACCCATCAGCTACAGTTCACCCGCACAACCCCCTTCAAATGCAACAGTTTCCACGGAGTCACCTGGTAGCGTTTTGAATAGAATTACAAAAGCCAATACAAGTCCAACTCCTGGGCAAGTGGCTTGGAGTCAAACATCTCAACATATAAGACAAGTGAGTTTTGAAGTGGGTTTTATTTGTAATACATACAAATCTTATGGAAACACAACCACTGATACTAGGGTGCTAGAAATAACCTCTAGTTCAACATAGGCAAGTCTAATATAGACAGGGAACTATAGAAGACTGGTATTGAATTTAATTGCACCTAGCCAGTGCAGTGCAGTGTTTAAAAATCCATTAATTTATTTATTGTGTAGGTACTTTGATACATATCTCAATTCTTAAGCTTTATCCTAGCAATATTATTTTATTTTATCACACAGTTAATGAGATATGCTATTACTCTAATCACACTTTAATTTATGAGCAAAGCGTCAATGGTACTATAGGGCCAATCAACATAAAATTAATACTAGACAGACATAATAAATGGAACATGAATAATGGGTTGAATAGAGATAATTATCGTGGGATGGGTATCATATATAAAAGGAATAATGAATAAATAATATACAACTCTAGATATACAAGTGCAACCTGAATCCATCTGCCAACTGTAATGTATTTTGTAGGTACTCCAATGTTCATAAGTTAAGAGAACATGAGTGTGCATTGCATCGGGGGGAAATTGTTGGATAAATACCAGTTGAATTTTGCTTCGAGCTATTGTATAATTGTACTTGCTTATCTTAAAGGTGTATATGCACAAAATGGTTATACCTGTAAGTAAATTATTAACCTTATTACTATTATTATTTAGGTGGGAGTGTTGGCTTTGTAGTTTCTTTACAAAGTCTGCAATGCATTATAGGTTTAGAATTTTGTAATAATATTATAATTTTGCTTAATGTTCATAAAAGACAGAAAAAGAAGACGTTGTTTAGAGAAAGATTCAACTGATAAGATTATATTTCTGTAGTATAGTAGCATTTTAATGAGTGGAAATGAGGTATGTAGATATTATATCGTATAGCTGAAGATAACAAGAACAATCAAATCAGATAGTTAAGAGGCAAAGTTACTTGTGCCTAGATTGTGAGAGAAGAGGAATGGAGGAGAGAGATTTTCTTTTTGAATATGGTGATGCGGCGTGGTGTCAAGTTTTGCTCAAGGCAGATTTAACTTTGACAATAACAATGCATATTATGGTGATATGATTATATTCTATGTCTGATACGAAGTATGAACTGATGTATAGCTTAACTTGCTCTGCTGAAGTATATGGAATATGGGCACGTATGTTTCTTGTGCAATCTTCAGAATGAAAAGTAGGATTGGAAGTGAATTATAGTAGATAGAGTTTACAAAATTGTTTGAAGATAATGATGAGGTTGATTGGTTGATGGATGTTGAGTTGATTTGATGGTTTAAAAAAATAATGATACTGTTGTACATGTATGGTGGAGATGAATAATGTTGGTATCTGTTTTGTCGTTTTTTTTTCATGGATCGCCTATAGTCGGGATCAGAAGGCTACCAGCAATACAATCAAATGAGTCCTTCGAGGTCGCCTAGTGGTCCAACATACACACAGTTAAGTGGTGGTTCATCAAGAGCCTCCAGCGGCGTCAGCTCATCCGCACAAAGCAATTCCTACCATCCTCCGCCTGCAACAGCCCCAGGTCATTTTACTTTACTTTAATTTCCCCTTCATTTCTTCTTATTCTGTATTCAATTTCGATTTCCGTTTTTTTCCTTTTTGATGTTTTGTTTTTGATCTATCCACTGTAATTGTATAGCACCAAGGAAGACTGTATATGCATAAGTACTTATAACTATAATTATATTTTTTCTGTACGCTTCGTAATCTTTGAAGTATAACGTTCACCTAAAAATAATTTTGTAAACCTGAAACCTGAACTTGGCTTGCCTTTTCAGGTGTTTCTTTAAATTCAAAATAATGTCGGATTTAAGCTTGTAATATGACGGTTGCGTGCTGTTAGTTTTTTTTGGTTTCAAATCTTGTCTTTTAAAATTATATATTGTAAATTAATGCTTTTCTGATTTTCTTGAAGCATGTTTAGCTTGAATCTTGAATAAATTTAAATTTAAAAACAAAGGGGTTGAAGAGGGAAATGCAGACTATATTTTTTACAATTGAAACTGGTGGTACCAAGATACCTACTTTTTTATTTTTAGTTCTTTATTCTTTCGTAATACTCCGCATTTGGTATATTTTCCGATAAAATTTAAAAGTATAAAAATATTCACTTTTAATATACGTTTTGTTATTGTGATACATTATTAAATTTGATCTTGATTATCACAGGAATGTGGCAGTGGCAAAATGCTGGAGGTCCCCCAGACGGCGTGACTCCAGGGAGTGCCCCCAATCCAGCAGCAACCTCCACTGGAGCTACGGGTCATCCTCAAGGGAGTGGTGAACTTCAAGATATGCTTCAAATGTTTGATCATCACTCCAACACGGCACCTTTTGAAGATCTAACTGTGTTTAACGCTAACTTTGAGTGAATCCGGAAAGACGTTGCATAGTTTTTAATATTATTTATCTCCGTTTGTTATCTGTTTTTATTTTACTTAGAGAACGTACAACATATTATTAAGAAGCGTCGTATGCAATAGTTACACATTCGTATTAGTAGTATCTCTATGTATCGGTTAGGGATTTCGATTTACTGTCTAAAGTGTCTATAATTTTATAAATGTCTTAGTTTATTCGTTTTTAAATCCTCCGTTACTATGATAGGTATTATAGTACAATTCAACTTAAAGTTAGCTCAGAGTTAGTATTCTTTTAAGTTCATTTTTGAATTGTTTTTTTATTTGTTGTGTAATATCACACAGGGTTGTTATACAAATCTGGTTACTGATTTATTGGATTTTTTTTATGTGATCTTAGTAATATTATATACTTACTGCAACTAACTACAGAAGCTATGTGATGAGGTCCTGACTTAACTGCGGTACTACGTAGTAGATAAAGGAAAGCTGAGTATTTAACAAGTACTAATGATTATACTAAATTATTCATTCTGATTCTCATTGGCTTCAGATTCAGACTCGGATTATCGATCGTATTATGTATTTAGCAGCTTATCCCTCATTATGATACATACGATACAATGCGATAATTCGACCAAGCTGCTGCTTCTAGGATCAATGAACTGAATTGAGATAACACAAAGTGTCTCAGTTCCATTTTAATAACTCAATTGTCAAATCCAAAACCAAGCCCAATCTTAAAAACCTGTAAGATAAATCTAAAGGCAAATCTGGTGGCGAGCTTTCTTCTCCCTACTAACTACTAAAATAAAAATGTCAAATAAGGGAAGATTTAGTGAGATTGTAACCATTACATACACGTAATTATTCCATCTACTGATAGAATTAGCATAATTAAGACTACGAATATAAAAGAAGATTAATAAATAGGAATAATTCTGTATTTAATGATTACTATAATAGTTATTATTAATTTTTATATATGTATGTCTTGTGTGCATCAAAAATAAAACATCTCGTCTCGAAATCCCAAATTGCTATACATTTTTTTAAAGAGGAGACAAACTAGCAAAAAAAATACCGAAACAAGCAGTAAGCTAAACTAAATCAAAATAAATGTCCAAAACCGAAGCACTTTTTGTAGCAGCTACACTTTTTTACCAGAATTTAGAGTATCTATCACTTGATAGCCATCTGAAAATTCTACAATAACTATATCTCACCAACAAAGCTATACTATTTTTTCCTAATTTAGTTGCCAACCGTCGTGCAAAATATTTTAATCCTACGTTGTGGAATAGTTTCAGAAGTTAGATGTAGATCATACATAACATATACGGAACTATAATTTATTTTTCAAAGTTTACCTGTAATATTATGTAGATTACTATTGTACTATAGTTTTCTTATAGTGTCAACTTACATATAGTAAGTGCTTTTGCTACAAAACAAAATTACATGGATGATTATAAAAAGTGTATCATAAATAGTAAATTACAACTACCAAGTAGAATGAGATTCATTGTATGAAATAAAAAATCATGCAATAATATACATGAGTAGAAACTTTAAATCTAAATATCATACCTTACTATAGTAGTAATAATATGAAACAGGATTATAGAAAAAAAATTAAAATGCCACAGGACTTTATAATTCTAGAGATTACTAAGAAACTAGAACCAGATTATTCCAATTTAAACCTACGTTGATTATATAATAAAAATGATGTTTAGGCTCACTACTAGATAATTATAATACAGTTATTTTCTTTTGTAAATTTTCATTGTCAAACCAATACTAAAATTCAATTTCAGTGTACCCTAGTAACTATGTACATTTTGTACGCAAGTATTTTAATGTGCTTGCAATAATATTTAGTTTCGATAATGTAGTCTCGTTCCCGATCTTGTTTCCTCGTTTTAATTTACAATTTGAGACATGTAAAACCTAGGTATTGTAAATTTTTTGTGTAAATTACTTTAAATGCAGTAATGATTTATACTTTTAACTACAATTACGAATGACCATAATCATAAGTAACTACAAATTTAATCGTAGGTACTTAATCGTAATTATTACTATCAAAGTACTTAAAACGTGTAGACGACACCTTTCGATTCCGCGTGTATTGAAATGTATTGTATTGTATTGTGGTTTGAGGGTTTAATAATAATTATAAAACTAAAAAGCGTTGCTACTACATTTACTGAATTTAGATTATTATTATTCATTCATAAATATGGCTGCATACTGGTAAGTTTCTTACCTTGTACATTAATATTAAAAATTTTAATCAGTTTTATATTTTGAATTTTAATTTTTAATATTTTACATTTTCTTTAAGTAGGTACTTAATTACAATTTACTTGTGCTATGTATTATATTATAAACAAGAAGGAGACAAAAACAAACATACCAAGTTGGATGAAAAAACGATGCTAACTTTAAAAATAATGATACATCCATATTATATGCAAAATGATGTAAAATAAGTTAAATTTCGTTTATCTTACTTTTAGAACATGCCAGGGAAGAATAAAGAAGCCATGCCTATAAACATGTATATGAAAGCATGAATAACTTTATTAAAATAATAATTGCATGTAGGTATATTTTAACTGTATTTAGTATTAAAAAAAACGAAATTGAAACTGAACAGAAAGTTTGACCATTTTTTAAATGTCAATTTCGAAATTTGATTGAAGTTCTCGAGACACACGAGAACTGAATGACATGCTTAATTTTATAGTTGCCAACAATTGAAAACAGAGACCATTATTATTACTATAATTAAGTGTAAACAAATAATAAGGAAGAGGAAGAAGTTTGAACTTTATTTAATTAAAGTGTTCAAATATAGTAGAGTTTATAGTTAACTTTGTTATCTCGTTTCGTATCAGCTATACAGTGACCTAGAATGATATGCTTAACAAAACTAACAGTTAACTAAAACTATTCAAATTACATAGATAGGGATACATTATACATTGTATCGTAACTCTAATTCGTACTCCTAACTAATGATATATCGTATCAAGCAATTAAAATCTAAAAACTATGTGCTGTAAACTGTAAATGGTAAAACTAGTATAGTAAATTTATAATTAAAATTAAAATAACGGGCAAGAATACTACGTTGCCTATTTACTATATGAAGCCATCAATATCAACTAAATATAAACTGCTTTAGTACGTTATATATAATTCCAATAAAAATATAAATGAGTGGATGTATTAAATAGTGCCAGTGAAGTGGTGGGAGCATTGTATCAGTGCAGGTTGATGAGATTCACATTTGTGATTGGATTGAGAAATTAACTCTCAATCGACAGTTTTTTGTTATTATGAGTGTCAGAAATATTATTACCATCGTATTATTTACTGCTTATACATTTATTTGTTCAAGTTGTTAAAACTGCAAATTAGAATTGTCGAAGCTGGTAATGAGAAACGAAGAGAACAAGCAGCAGCAGGGTAACTGTTTCTAGTGTATAGTAAAGTCATTAGTCTTTTTCTGTTAGTCTCGATTGTCTCATCACAAGTACGTCTAATTTGCATAGTAGTAGTAAACAAAGCCCTGATTTATCCGCCCAAGGGCGGTCGGACGAGTCAACTAATTTAAATCAATTTGACCAGCTTAAAATCGAAAATAAATCAACGGAATTTGATTACCTTATCAAGTTGTTTTGCGAAATAATAGTAAAAGCCAAGTATAGCAGATGTCCGGTTCTGGAACCTCTCGATTTCGATGACAAGGGGAAAGCCTGAGAGTAGATGTTTTTTTTGTAGCAGTTCCTGTTAAATTTAAACAATTATGTTTTGCTACTTTAAGCTCAATTAATCCATTTTCAAAATAATTCCTGATTAACTACTTGACTTCGGATTAGTTTAAACTTTTAACTTATAACTAAATACATTATGGATGTGTTAATTTCTTTAATCCTTCAGTTTGGTTGCCACTTCGATTGCCGTCGCGCCAATTCGTCGATTCGATTGTTACTGGTCATCATCATTCATCCACGCGCAGTCGGTTGTTCCATTCTGGAGTGATAACTCAATTTTTTTATAATCAATAACAATCATTAATCATTGGGTGTTGTTTGATAAGCCATACCCCAAATAATAAGTTATTCCTGGAACTGGAAGTCATACCCGAGATAGAACAGAAAATAGTTTTAAAAAGCCATTACCAGCTTAACTTCAATTATTTCAGTGTTTATTACTGTGCTCGTTTTCTCCTTTATTTAAAATAAATTCTGGGTCTAAATAAAAAAAATACTCTTGCCAATAATTATTCAATGTTACTTTAAAAATGTCATTCGTTCTGTCAACTGGAGGTGCTCAAGTACCACATTGGTTGATTAATGTGTATTAGTACATTATTCATTATAAAGATACCTAGGTACTTGACTTTTGCCTCTGCATACTTACAAAAACTAAAAATTTTATTAAAGTGCCCAACTTATAAACACTTCACTCGCTGCTGCTTGTATTTTCAAAATAATCGTTACACTCAGATTTAACATGATTTCATTACTGTGGCTGTGAAGCTCTCACACCGACTCCTATAATCTACAGAGTATCACATAATAGTACTAATAGTAACTAGGAAATGATTACTATATCTGTATTAAGTTATCCGCTACATTATGCAATCAATCATGTCAATCATGTTTGTCTTCAGTCCACTAATACTGTCCACTTCAGTGTCAGTCAGAGTTGTAGTGCCAGCATGGATGGATGTGGATTGGCGAAGATTGTGGACACAAAATAATTTTGAAATTTGAGTCCACATTATTTACAATTTTTAATGAGAGTTTGCTTTGCAGAATTTAACAGACAAAATACAGCTAAATAGGAACTTCTACTCAAGTATCAGTTATTGTTCAAGTTATCATTAATAATTATATCATTAGTCATTAAATAAATACTTGATGACATTCAAAGTTTTCATATCAGAGCTCATTTGCAATTAACAATGACAATTGTACGTCAAGTATACGATGCAACGTATAAAGTACTACCATATTATATAATTACTATGGAGGGCTAATAATATGTTATGTCGTCATCACCGTCACATATCTCTGAACATTTACATGTCTTCATGAAATTAAAATGGATAACGAGCATACGATTTTTAAAAAAAAGAAAAAGGCAACTACAAATAATTATATACATAGTAATACTAAAGTATTATTACATAATATGTACCATAACTATAATTACAATTAATACGGATATACTATCATTAACAATAACTATAACCTAACTAACCAACAATTATTATTATGATGATGATATATAGGGAAGGAATACCTAAAAATATATCCTGAAGAGATACTACACACATACATATTTGGAAAGAACCTTATATAAATCACGTACATAGTGAAAGTACGTACAAAAAAAAATACAAAAATGAAACTTATTATAAATGCATAATTAAAATATGAATTGTATAGTGTCTAACGATAAGTCTAAAAGCTACAATATACTATGTAGTTTGCTAAGTAATTGTATATAGCCTACAATTTAAGCTATTACTATTATTGTACTTATACTATATAGGAATATTTGATTCTAATTATAATATTATTACTACCTTACTTACCATTACATACAATATACAGCAGATATGCGGAAATAAAAAAAAATTATTAGCAAATATCAAAATGATTTAAATGATTATTCTGTTCAATTTATCACAGAGTTTGCCATTTTGTAATATCATAATATTTCGAAACGTTCCTTTAATCATGCATTGAACCTCATCGTCAAACTATTTAACAATTATTTTTATTTTTTGCGCATACTAGACCGTCAACTTTTCCCCTAAATTTCTAAAATGAATAACTAACTCCATTTTTCTAAAAGCCACACCAATATGCCGCTAAAGGACAGTCAACAGTAGTGAACAATGGCACAATGGAGTTGCAAAAAAGGCAAAAAAAGTTGGAGTTTATAAATTTAATCGAAATCGATAATCGTGTGACAGGCATTGATATTGATTTTGATTTTGTTGAATGATTTAATTACACAGTTAATTGTACGTTTGACTAGACTCAGGAACAGCCCACATCATTAAATTGGTATTTCTCAGACCCTCGCCTTGCCTCGACAGTCAAAATCAACTTACTAGTTAGGTAGGTACTTACTTATTGTTAGCAGAAAGAAAAGGATCAAGTATCAATGATAAAACTATATTATAGACTCGGTACCATTTTATCAGCTATATAGGACTCTGCTCCCTTTTCTAATTTCCTTTCTCAACAAACCTGTTGTAGACAGAAAAGAAAAATACTTTATAATTATTACTTATACCTTCAGACATTAGCACCAATTACTGATCTTATCAGCTATATCAGTATCAGCAAGAAGGTACATATTAACATATTACGTAGATACGTATTTGGCCATACAATATTCAAGCACGACCATATTTCAGTATATTGATACGGCATACGGCCAACGCAACGTAGGTAGTAGATGTCTACAAAGTGTTTTGGTATCTATTTGGAGTCTCTGTGGTTCTGCATAATGCCAGGTATTTATTCAGAAAGTATTAAGAATTTAGATGTAGCCATAGGCATTATATTATAGACATCTGGTCTCGGTTCTCTGGTATATCAGTAGTAGTGATAATTGTCAATTGTGCAATCTGTTTCTGTATTTGTAAGATTAAGATTATAGAAGCCAGACCAGAACTCATAACGAAAACCAACAACTTTACTCCTACTCAATTTTTAATATACTCTGTGTAATAACTCTGTGTACTAATCTCATAAGTTGTTTCTCCGAGAGTCAGTGTCAGTAAACTAAAAATCCATTTAGTAAAAGGATTTTGAAGCAAAAAAAAAACTACTATGCTACAGCTATAGAGGAGTAGTAGCATAAATAAATAAAAGGTATGAAAATATTTTAGCACTTTTTTTTCTCTCGGCCGTCTATTACAAGTGTAGTATACCTAGGTATATAGGTATATATAGGTATGTACCTATGTAGCATTATCAGTGGTTTCCCTCTGCCTTTTGTTTGTCTTGGCATGACATGGCTTGGCATGGGAATTGTAAATGTCTTTTTAGCTCTGACGATTAGACTTTGGCTTTGGCTTCTTCGGCATGACAGTTCAATTGAATAAATTTGTTCGCTCTCACAGTCCTCAAACTTCTTGGCAAGTTTTTGCATATCATAATACATAATATCATGTTCTTGTTTGTAAGATACAATAATCAAGTTTGAATTACTCCGCTTCATCATTCATAAATAAAATGTTGATAGTAGATATGAAATAAATATGTAAAATGTGAGCTATACTAGATAGGTACCTACATATTATTATTATGCAACATATTTCATTACATTACATCTAAATTTGTACGCCTACAAAATATATAAGAAAAAAATACTAAAAATATAATATGAATATATATGAAAAGAATTTGAAATTTGAATTTATATAAGGACATATGCATGTGTATACTTGTAGGTAAGTAAGTAAATTACATAGAAAACTGATACCCAACGACCGGGCCGACTGACTTTAGTATAGGTACATTGCACGATGTTCATGTCCACATTATTCCATCGCGTCCCGTACACTCAAAAAAATCAAAAAGGTATAGATTTACTTTAGGTATCTATTATCATTATCATATTATTCTGTACTCAATTTACACAGGATGTTTAATGTTTGTATTTACACAAATACACTCAAGACTATAGACCCAACTTGTAAGGTTTTTTTTTTCATACAGACAGACAGACACAATATTAGCTTTAGTGTACAATGTATATTATGTATTTTTATTTGAATAGCAGCGATGGCGATATTCTTTTCATTATTTCTGGTTCTTGTCATGCTTTTTGAAACTAGTCTTCATAATTTATCAAAATTACGTAATAATTTGATTTTATTAAAAAATAACTCTGGAATTCTACCAAACAATTTTAATTGACTTGCTTGTTAACGGTTACAAATATACCAGCGCCAGCTGTGCTATCTGTATATGTACCGTACCGTATGTCGTCAAGGCCGGACGAAGAAATTGCTTTTAGGCAGGAATTTGTTTCCATACAAAAACCACCATTTTGACTTTATTGGTGGTTTTCTTTG
>JAQFZE010002085.1:0-15532 GCA_034695245.1 Dicyrtomina saundersi | reverse complement strand
CTGGTCCTGGTCCTGGTATGGTTTTAGTAGGGCTAGAGGGTGGATACGGATAAGTTATTCAATTTATAGAAGGAGAGGAGAAAAAAAAACTATTTAGCTGATTAAAGCTGACGTTCACGTCCTCCCATGAAAATTCGGACAAAGTTATTATTCCGTGATTTCCTATTCCTATACCTCTACCTACCTACATACGTCCGACCCGATGATGCTCATTTAATTCTACGCAGAACCCATCACTTTGTCAATTAACATATTTAACATATTTTTGTATCACAAAACGCATATGATTTTTTAACAGTCATTCCATTCGTCTTGGTGTCTGAACCTTTGCGTAAATCTCTGCCAATTCTTTTTGTCTATTATTGTCTGGCAATGTTGCCTCACGTTCAAATTTCCAATTACGATACAGTCTTGGAAGACGTAAGTCGTAAGTCTTACTTAGATGATGGCGTAGAGGAATCAAATTTATTAGCATTGTGCGCGGATGTAGGTATATGTAATATATTATTTATTATTGTTTCTATATGGTATGATTGGATGGATGGATGGTGGAAGTATAGAAACGTAGACAAAGCATAACAGAACTTCTTTTTTTGTTCTTATCTAACAAAACTGACTTAAGTAGTATAAGTAGCCTCAATTTCTTCATGAAAAGTACATATTTCTTTGCTGTTGTTCTTAATTTTGAATAAATTTCTTGACGAAGAGTTATGCCCAGTCAAATGAAGCTTGGCAGGTCGACCCGGTCGATTCTCATTCTCATATTTGAATAGCTAGACGTGTAATAAGCATGGCTAATGGTCCCCACACAGACCTACACACTCAGTGACATACAAATGGACTTTATTATGTATAGCATATATGAAAATACAAATGCAAATACTGTGATACCTTGTCAGATCATTCTTCTCTCTCTCTCTCTCTCTCTCTCTCTCTCCCTCTTTGTTTTATCCCAACATCAGATATTCCTGAAACTTACTTTTTTTTTCTTAATGATTTTTGCGTGCAAATGCTTTCTGATCTTATCTCTTGCTTAGTCAAGCCAATCTCAACCTAAGCCTCAGTGGTGTGATGTGTTGGTTTGTTAGTGTTAGGGCCCTGGCATTGCTGTTACAACCATAAGCATACAAGCTTAAAGTGAATAGATTTTGATTTAGGTACGGTACAAATTTTCAAATCTTCTGCTTGAAATTAGCAATAATATAACATCTTCAAAGTCATAGTCCAATGTATGCGTTCTGCGTGTATGCATTGTATTTTGTATACCTTCTAAATCTCTCAAAAATAACTTATACCTGGTCCATTGTATTTTTCCATTGTTTTTGTTTGTTTTTTTTTGAGTTGGAATAGTAGCGGTAGTTTAATTTGTTGCGAAACGATTATTGAAATGTGAAGATTGTTCATTAGAAATTTAGCTGTGTGAAAGGTTTTTCACACTAAACCTATTAACCTATAAATTCCCACACACACGGTACACACACAAAATTAAAAAAAAAAGATTTTGCATGAAATTATGCATGTATAGCCGTGATGCTATTAGTAAGCGTAAACAATCTCAAGATAGTAAATTCTTAGGTCTTATATTGTCAAATTACATGATTCATTGTATTGGATTTCATATTGCACTCCGGCGCTGCTGCTGTTCATCCATGGAAAACGTTTAAAATTAGATCTTATCTCAGATAGTCATGGGTGAATGGGAAAAAGGATAATATCTAATATAGAAAAATGTATAATCTAAACAACGATACTTTAACTTTGGAGAGATGAAGACCTCGGCGTGAATGAACGTGTATGTAGCACTGTCGCTGTCGCCCTATAATAGCACTACAACTATATGGACACTATATACACTACTGCACTGAGCAGTACTAAAGTCCTGAGCACTGACTGGGAGTGAATCAGTCATGTCAGATCTATTTGTGATAAGTAAAAATAATATAGTGAATGTAGTCTTGAATTTTTTTTTATACAATTGATTTCAATTTCATTTTCAAAAGTCACCCTGTTGGGAGTCACATAAATTTGTTTCGTATTTTTGATTTTTGATCTTGTCATTGAAGCCCTAGCCTGGTCGTGACCGCCGAATCACTTCAAATGAATAATTTATATACACTTTGGATATAAATTTCCCATTTCCATTCATCTCTTTAGAGAGACCTTAGTAAATATTCTTAGTACTATTATGAATTATGAATTTTACATTCCCTCATCATCAGTCACTCGAAAGAGTACAGAGTACAAGAAGAAAACATCTACTCGGCATCCGCAGAGACACGCAGAGAGGACGGCTGAGCGTGTGTGTGTAGATAGATGGAAAACATAGAGTTTTAGTCAACGTAATAGGAAATTAATACAATAATAATATTTGGGAGGGTTAAGCTCACGGGAAAAAATGGTTAGGCAAACTATAGCATCGTGCAGTGTGTTCTGACTAGTGAGTGCTGTTGGTTTTAACCCTTCACTTTTTAAAATCTAAAAGTCCCTTGTACATATACTATATATACTGACTTGAGAAATGAAATTACAAGTCGCTGTGGTTTTGTGTCATGGAATGAAAATTGTAACATTTAGCATTAACACTCCCAATGCTTCCGAGGCGCTCTTTTGTACTAGATCTAGAGTATAGATGGGATGTCGATTGACGACTGTCTTCTCTAATTTCGCTCAAGTCTTTAAGTCTTACAAAATCACACAAAAGAAATGACGATTAAATATTAATTATTTTTTAAACTATTGACCGGCTACACATTAACGATTTGTTTTGACACATCAGTTACGAACAATATTTGACCTCCTCTCTTCCCCAACGACGACGGAGCATCTCGCACAGTAATCTAATGAGAGGACAGAGGTCATTATTTTCACTAAGAGCCATAATATTCTCACGATCTGCTCAGTTTGCTCCTCACGACCATTTTGGAGGCATTAGGGGAAGGAACCATCCAATCATGTAGTCTTTCAATTCAGTTTTTTTTACTCCATAGATGAATTCTAGGAGATAAGCTTCCAACTTTCAACAATAATGCTATGCACATACTTAGGATATTACACTATTACTATTACAGAAGTTGATGTCCATCGTCCATGTAGGTAGATGTGTAATCGAGGAAGGGATATGGAACTCAAATTATTATTCTTCTACATCCAATAAGTCTCCTCCAACATCTCTCCAAGCTCACCTCCAAATAAACAAAATAAAGCTCTATGCTATATGGTCATTTAATTCCCTTTGAGCTTTAGTACCAAAATTTTTGGTCATACTACCTATCTGTAGACTATATATTATGTCGACTCTACATCCCGACTTATGGTCCGCTCATGCACGCATTTACAAAATAATAATGTGGCCAACGGGCTCATCACTATGAGTAGGGAAAGATTATACACTTTGTTGTTGTGTGGAGTTATGTGCTGACGGAATGGTGCTGGCAAATGGAATGGAGTATGGAGAACGGTGCGAAACGTTTAGACTTTTACAATTGATATGCCTAAGCATGCATTGAAATTAATGATTGTAGTTCAATTAGAGATTAATTACTATATATGAAAGAAGGAACGTATTACACTTTTGGAAATGTTCGATTCAATTTCAATTTTGAATTGAACGCAGTATAGCCGAACTGCAGAGAGCCGCCACCACGTTCACGTTCAAAAAGGATCTAGAGAAAAAGTCCCCCTTGTGACTGTGTGAGCTCTGAAAAGATCGATAGCTTTTCTGAATGTAAAGGAAAAGTGCACCACTTGAAGCATATTTCTCAAGCCCAGAGTAATTATTTATTTATTTGGCACTTTCTTCTTCCTCATCAGTCGACGGACGTCGGGAGGAGAGCTTTTGTCTTTGATTTATACTCATTTCATCTGATATTCCCTTATAATTGTTTAACACAAACTGATTTATCAATCATGTCCGAGCTAAAAAGATAGAAGACCGTCGTCTCCCTCCATCATCTTTCCTTCCCATCAAAAGTTTCAAAAACTTATTACACGAGCATCTCTGAGCAATCGGCTCCCTTTTACAAGTAAAACTGTCCAAGCTGTTCCAAAGAGAAGAGAATATACTGATATAGCTATAAACTGAGAAAAATGAACTAGGTACTATGCTTTTAGTATTAAATCCATATATTATTTTCTAATTGTACACATCCTCCTTATCAGAGACAATCGAACAGGCCAGAGGATCAGTATCCCAAGCAGATTAAAATGATAAAGTAATGAAAGTTACTCTAAAATCACCTTCGAAGTTTGAACATCCTTTGTCCAATGAGACAACATGCTTCACCATAACTTATGTGCATATAGATTGACAGTACACATGAGCCTATACCTATATATGATACATATTTATCTTGAAATAAAAGTCACCGGTGCTCACCATGAGATGCGTATGTATGATTGGAGATGAAATCAGTTGTTCAGCAAAAGCAAGAAAAAATTAATAGAAATTACTATACGAGCCCCTTTGCCTTGCTTTGGAAGAAATACAAACTCCTGGTCCTCCACATGCACGAAAGAAAGAAGAGGACGAAAAGCACTTGTACTCTCGTACAGAAACACCATGATATTACTATATAGAATAGCCAAATCAAAATCAATGCAACTTAAATACAGAGAGCACAGATCATAGATATCTGCTGTGTACATCCCTATGTAAGCTACATTCGTAAACATAATTTTTCCTCCTATAGCATATATATATATTGCAATGATTGAAGTTGCAAGTTTGTTTAGTGTGAGTAGTCAAACCACAAGACGGCGGCTTGATTGGAAACCACTTTGAAAGGAAAACAAGAAAACCGCAAAAATCTCAAGAGTGCCTTTGGGGTGTCAAAAGTCGAGCTACTTTTGTACAAATCTTGTGTACAAAATCACTGTAAATAAACATTATTCTTATTTTTTAGATATATTCCTCCTTCATAAATGAGTTCTTTCATTTTCATTTTAGTTTTTTTTGTTCACTCAGAAAAGTTAGGGTGGAATTTATTTGAAAAGCTTTTCAGAGGATGAACTTTATTCAATGACAATAGTTAAGCATTTTTTTCTCGAGTGGATGAAGAGCATCAGAAATTAGATATACTTTGAGTTTTGTATATTTGTATATTTGTACACACAACAACAATTGTTGTTATTATTATGATTTTGGAAACTTTAAAATTTGGTAAAAGCAGTGAAAATGTATTCCACTGGCACTCCACACTACGCACATGGGGATTGCGGTGAAGATGTCAGCAAGTCTATATGCCAGGAGTACTTGAGATTTGAGATCGAGTACATGTTCATATTTTCAATACTGTCCCCAAGTTTGAAGTTTTCTTTTCTTAAATTTTAATGCAATGCAATGGGGAAGTTATGAGAGCTGAGCCCATTGCTACTATAAAGAAGAATAATTATTCATAGTGTTAGAATTACAATGCTTTAAAACTCCGTTCAGTATTCAGCTCTTATTGTTAGTGCAATGAAAATTCGAATTATTTTTTTTTTTTCTTCTTCTTAAGTTCTAAATTCTCAACGGCAACTAATCCACATAACATGTGTCGTGTGCTCCTACTATATCAAGTATTATGGACATAAAAGCATTTAATATATATGACTATATACATATA
The DNA here is from genome assembly GCA_034695245.1 of Dicyrtomina saundersi. Lineage (NCBI taxonomy): Eukaryota > Metazoa > Arthropoda > Collembola > Symphypleona > Dicyrtomidae > Dicyrtomina > Dicyrtomina saundersi. Next base: position 9,929 of record JAQFZE010002085.1, on the reverse strand, counting down.
GATACACCACAGCTATACTCGCTTGGGACGGTTTGACGGCTGTGCTTGTGGAAATGCTGAAATTTGAATTGGAAAGTCTCACGAATTGTAAGTTGCAATTGCAACGATTGCGTGAGATGTTTATTATGTGAGGAGAAAAATTTGACAAACTCACAGGCAGGGGTTCAGTATGCCATGTAAAATCTTAGCGTTTGACTTGACTTCCATCGCGATAGCAATACCACCTTAAATTTGTAGTTTCCATCTTTACTGTCTTCTGTCTACTAAGAGTGCTAAGGATTTTCGACGTATGTGATCTTCTTAACCTACTCGCAGCATTTAAAGGAATTTTCATAGTTTTTAAGTAAAAGCCAAATGTGTACTTACAGTCGTGATCATGAAAATGTATCAATTCCTTTGTCGGAGACTTTCAGACAGTTTCATATGTCATTTTTTAATCTTGCACCCACGAATAGGTCGGTTTCTGATTAAAAAAAACGGCCAACGATAAGAATTTCATGCAGCTTCGTAGTTTGCTCCCAAAACAGTTCATCACAGTGACAATCAAAAGTTTACTCGGATTTTCAGTCTGTTACACTGCAATGGAGACTTACATAGTATTTTTCCTTTCGATGTTACAACTTCAATCACGTTGTTAAGTTTTCACTCTTTTCACTCTGGTGATCAATGCTAGGATTATATCTGAAACGTGCAAGATGAAGCAGAAATAGTAAAAATGCATGTGTCGTAGCTAGTGAAAGAGTCCCGTATGTATTTCTCCTATGTTATGCTTTACTATTGTACCTACATAATTATGTTTCGTTGGAGTGTGAAAGGATGAAGTATAATTAGATATAAAGGCAAATGTAAAATGTTTTGAAGAAGAAATGACTAATTATAGGAATTAAGTATGCTGCATACGTAGAAATTCTGGATTCGGGAGTTATATTAATAGTTTCCAGTTTTCCAGCCAAATCTGAGGCAAAACTTTCGAACTGTTAAATATCCTATAGGTGAACGCGTGGTGTTTGGAAATTGTGAATTTCTGCAACAAATACATTATCCTTTAGGATTTTTTAAATTGTATTCTAATTTAACTATGCATGTCCGCAGTTTCTAATCCTAATGCATGACAATAATAATAACCAGGAAATATATGTTTCTTCGCGGACTAGGTGGAATATTGAATTTACACGTACTAATTATTGTGCAGCTACCAATATTTGCTAACCAGGTAAGATATTATAGGAAGTGTAAATAGGTAGTCAGTAGCAAGCACCTAATCCGGCAGCAATAATTACTAACATAGGTAAGGTAGTAGTAAACTGTAGTCACAAATATGGTGCATGTCATATTTAGTTCACACCTAAAGATCGTAACATTATACTCGCAGATTATACTAATAATTTAATATCCTTGCATCTGCATGCTTAATCCCTGTGATATTAACCCGAGTGCTTCCTTGATAGTATTCAGTTCGTGCTAATACTTATTCATACTGAAATGGCTATAGGAACAGGACGGGAGTAGAAAATATGATTATGACTCAGAGCTGAAGTCAAATAGAGCAAGGAACAAAGTTGCTTAGGTGGTGCTTTGTATGTATTCAGGTATTATTGCTCATCCAGAATTTGATACTTTTTTTTTTTAAAAAAAGTGCGACGTGTTACAGATTTCACACTAAACCTGTTAATTTTAATGTGTGAAATGTAGATACCATACAGATTGTATATGACCGCTTCTGAGTCATTCTATTCACATGGTTATAAAGTTAATAAGAAGTAAAATTTTCAAATTCACACTTGCTTTGCCTTTGACTGTCAACAATCAGAATCGTAAATGAAAGTGGCAACGATTATAAGTTCCATGTGATATAGAACGTAACTTAAATTAATTAATTTTTTTTTGCATTTCCAAAATTTGCAAATGCAACTGAAGTAAACTTGCCCTTTACAACTGCAATAGTTTCACTCATAATTGAGACTCCCCGAAGGATGGGAATGCTTTGGGCTTGGACGCCGAAAGCGTCAACAAGTAATACAACTTCGTTTAACCAGTACAAAAGTCTTCAAACTTATTCCACTCCAGGTTTAAAAATATGTTTAAATTATTTAATGGCAGTTCCAATAAACTTTTTTGCTTCCATGTCTTCAATTATTTGTAAAATTCTTAAATAAAATTACATTAAGATTGGTGTTACATTCAAATGGCATGACCATATAATCATTTGAATACAGCAATTAAAATTTCTATTTTGAAAATTTTCCTGCTTCTTGAGTTTATTATTTCTCTCAGGTCATCTTTAAGAAACCTGTAAAACCAAAATTATAAAGTAATTTAAATTAATTGGAAACAATGTTTAATTTAAAAATTTAAAATAATATATGTTCACTCCTGATATGGTTTTCCAGAACTGATGGTTTGAGACTGGTGAAAGCAGAATTTAGGAAGCATCCCTTTGAATCTGGAAAAATCTTTAGATAGCAAGTTAAAGTTGACTGGCTCTGCAGTATGTAATAATTAATGCCTTGTGAATCTTGTTATAAATACTAGTATGTAACATATTATAACATTCCCATTTTGCCTAATATGGCTAAGGATTGCTTCTCTTTTAGGAGTGCGTTTTGAGAATTAAAAAAAAATACGAAAAGGTAATATTTAAAATATGCAACATCCAAATAGAATATAGCCCCTAGAGAAATGAGACCATCAGTATTTTTGGCTATGATCATGACGTTGAACTGACTCACAATACTTTGATAGAGTTGTTTCAAGTAGGGAGAAGAGTTAGCAGTTGATTGAATTTAGGTTCAACAAGGGACACATCCAATTTATTGTCCTGAGGAAGTATACACAGCTCCTTGAAGATTAATCTTGAATGATTCGATGTGCTTATGCAAACAAAAGCATAGTGAACTGAACACGCCTGTCGACGGTTCAACCAACCACTGGGTTGTGAAATCGTGGTAACAGAAATAGAACAAAAATTGGCAGTACATTAATCTTGTGTTGAACATTATGAGGTTACTTAAGGAGATTTATATTAATGATTTTTGACTTGGGAATTTGTTGATTACCTATACTGTTGCTTTACCACACACAGGCCCACAGAGAAATATTCAAGGGTGCTCCTCAGGAAAAATCAGTGAATTTGTTGATGGTATAGTTTAGCTTATTATCCACACGATACCACTAACTCATTATCCTACGGAGCTTGCATTTGCATAGTGATGGACCTAACAATTTAAGGTATTTTTAAGTTTATGGATTACTAGAGAATGGCAAAAGGTGCCGAGTCCTTTCGATCTGTTGAGCCCTTAATCTAGGCGTAAAATGCTTCTGAGGAAAATATTTCAATGCGTTTGTTTAAACTTAACATAGGCTGAATGGTGAACCCGTAATACATACATGTTTTGAGAATCTCGTCTTACTGTAATAAATGAAATGTTTAAATCTGAGATGTATACGGGAGACGAGATATTACTGAAAAATGAATTTCCGGCATTGAAGACAGTTTGCCGAATGAGAAGATATTTACTTTGCCATTCTTCTATACAAGTTAGGTTCATTGAACAGACTTAAAATAAATACAATATCATATACCAATGAAGCCAGTGATTGATTGAGGTGCATTAGCTATTGGCTCATACGCCAACGTTAAAAATACATTAGTTTGTAAAATAGATGCACATAATAGTAAACTTCGAATTCTTAAAACGCATTAAAATTGGAGTCTATAAACTACTGGTGGGCCATTAGATAAATTCCCTAACGTAGTTTCACTCAGAACAAGAATGAAAAATATGCAAATAACATCTGGTATTAAAAAATGTTTGGACAGAGAAATGTTTTTTTTTCTAAATCATTAATGATTGCTTCATTTATTCAAGCAAAAGCTGCAAAAAATTAAAAAACTGAATGTAAAGTGTTAGCAAAGAGATGAATAGTTGCTAGATGCCTAATGTGCTGCTGCTTTTTACTTGATTCGGAATTTAATATTCCTCGCCACCTTCACCTCCTTCGTCGACGGAGTCCATGCCGACTTCCTCGTAATCCTTCTCGAGTGCAGCCAAATCTTCACGAGCTTCGGAGAACTCGCCTTCCTCCATACCTTCTCCCACATACCAGTGGACGAAAGCACGCTTGGCGTACATCAAGTCAAACTTGTGATCCAAACGGGCCCAGGCCTCGGCAATAGCAGTAGTGTTGGACAACATGCAAACAGCACGTTGTACCTTGGCCAAGTCACCACCTGGTACAACGGTGGGTGGTTGGTAGTTGATACCCACTTTGAAACCAGTTGGACACCAGTCCACGAATTGGATGGTTCTGTAATATGTAATTAGTCAACATTAGAAAAATGTACCATACAATTTTAATGTTAATACTTGCCTCAAAGATTTAGGTATTTCAATACACGTATTGACAAAAATTACCTCTTGGTCTTGATGGTAGCAATAGCTGCGTTGACATCCTTGGGGACAACGTCTCCTCGGTACAACATGCAGCAAGCCATGTATTTTCCATGACGAGGATCGCATTTCACCATCTGGTTGGCTGGCTCGAAGCAAGCGTTGGTGATCTCAGCAACGGAGAGTTGTTCATGGTAAGCTTTCTCGGCGCTAATAACTGGTGCATAAGTGACCAAAGGAAAGTGAATACGTGGGTATGGGACCAAATTGGTTTGGAACTCGGTCAAGTCCACGTTGAGGGCACCATCGAAACGAAGGGAAGCCGTAATAGATGATACAATTTGTCCAATAAGACGATTCAAGTTGGTGTAGGTTGGGCGTTCAATGTCCAAGTTTCGGCGACAGATATCGTAGATAGCTTCGTTATCAACCATGAATGCACAGTCAGAATGTTCCAAAGTGGTGTGAGTGGTCAAAATTGAGTTGTATGGTTCAACAACAGCGGTTGAGACCTGTGGTGCAGGGTAGATGGCGAATTCCAATTTTGATTTCTTTCCATAATCCACAGACAAACGTTCCATCAACAAAGAAGTAAATCCAGATCCGGTACCACCACCGAAGGAGTGGAAGATCAAAAATCCTTGAAGTCCAGTACATTGGTCAGCCAATTTACGAACTCGGTCCAAAACCAAATCGACAATTTCCTTTCCAATAGTGTAGTGTCCACGAGCATAATTGTTAGCAGCATCTTCCTTGCCAGTGATCAGTTGTTCAGGGTGGAACAATTGACGGTAGGTACCAGTACGAACCTCATCTAAACAATAAAATTAAAATAGAGATGGTTAAGTCTTGGAACATTTAAGTATAATACGATGCAAACTTTCACACCCATTATGCTATCTCACTAAACTCAATGATGATGATACTTGTTTATATTTTACACTTAATAAATAAATTCATGCGCATCATACATGGTAAAGATTGACAAAGAACAATAGTCACAGCACACAGATCAATAAAAGTGAGACCTACCCTAGTCTCAATAAGCCTACTGCCTGATATGGAAACATGCCATTCTTCATCAACAGTCACGTATGACTTTCACCTACGCAAAGTTGATACTATCTCTCAGCAAATTGTAGTACTGGACTGTAGCTTACAGAATAAAAACGATGGTGATCTCACTCCACCACACTCGCCCTACATGCCATATTAGGTGCATCAGTTGCTTACAATGTCAATTACCATAAGTAATAATAACAATGACGAATCGTGTATGTATATTATATATAATATAGGCATTCAGTTGTGCTGTGTAATCGCTAAAATGTTACTACAATTCTTTTCTCTTTGATGATGAATTTAACGAGGTAAGTCATTTTCGTGTGGGGGTTTGAGATAATCAAAATTGTAAGCATCAGATCCAGACTGAGGTCATTTTACATGTACTGTCCTTCATCCTACACATACCAGTTGTACATAAGATGGAATGATTTGGAACCCAACCCTAATGCTACACACCAGCTTGAGCTATGATACGTTAATTACACTACTTAACGTTCGCCTTATTATCCATAAATGACCAGCTCGATGTTACAAAATAATAAGATCTGTATATTAAAGGCTATTATTATGCTCATATCAAGCACTGTCTTCATTTCCCCTACAAATGGCTACCTACACGCTAAAACTTATGAAACGACATAATGTGTCCTCGCAACATATAATCTACATATTTCAAATATTATATTTACAAGTATCTGCCTCACAAAATTATGTACTGTAAAATTGTAATGAATGTGTTTTGTTCCGGTGTCAAATACATAATCCCTAATAGTAGCAATATTACCTAAAAAGTTTGTTTCTAGTTGAAAAATATAATTTACTGAAAATTCCATGCTGCAATATATTGCTTTCATTATTAATTAAAAACCTGATTCTAAACTCAGCTGTGTAGATGCTTTAGCTTTATCTACATTTATTACATTTCTTCAGAAGATTAATAAAATGAGTTTTTCATGGAAATTTACCGACGACAGTTGGTTCCAAGTCGACGAAGACAGCTCTTGGAACGTGTTTTCCAGCTCCAGTCTCACTGAAGAAAGTGTTGAATGAATCATCACCAACTCCAACGGTCTTGTCTGATGGCATCTGACCATCAGGTTGGATTCCATGCTCCAAGCAGTACAATTCCCAGCAGGCATTACCGATCTGGACTCCGGCTTGTCCGACGTGGATAGAAATACATTCCCTCTGTAGTCAAATAAATAAATAATTAATTAAAATTACAAATTCCATAAGAAAACGCGGTAATACCATCCTGAAATCATATTATGTCGTATGCCCTATTAGGTGTATCTATAGCTTTCTTTTATGGTCAAGTGACAGCCATGTAGTCAATGCAAGAGTCCCCGTCCCCGAGTTGTATTTAAAAACCGAATCAAGAGCAGGCGGAAAATAAGTTGAACAACACTAGCACTCAACTCAGCGCATAGTAACAAGATCCATTTACAGTATTTTAAGACTCTATTTGGCTGTATGCAGTTGGGATGAATGAAAATAAAAAATACCTAAAAACTCATCCCAAGTTCCAAGGAATGGATGCACAGTGCTATCAAGGGCAAGGAGGTTATACTTATTTATAGATTTTAGAATGCAGTGTCTACAACGTACAAGTTCATTGGCGGAGTTTTCAACAAGTACCTACATATACATATCCTACGGTGACAGAAGAAGTCATTCAATGCATGACTCGAAGTCTGGGAATTTTGTTGTAAAAGCCGAACCCTATTTTGATTATGTGTTAGCTAAATAATATGTATAAGCAAATGTACACAGATAACTGCTCATGAATTGAATTAGACGACGGTTGAATGTCCCCGGACTATTCCTATTGCCTATGTATCACGTTGAATCAAATAACGGTTCTCGTCCTCTTCCCTTGCACCTTAGTAATAAAAAGTAGCAATAAAAAAAAGAAGAGATTTTTACCTCGTTGGGGTACGGAAATTTTAATACTGTTCTCAACAATGAAGGAAAAATCCATTATCCTAACATCACTCCTCGTACTTTATCCCCGACAAAAATAATGCGTACTGCAAGGAATTGAATTGTAAGAGGTAAAAGACCCAAAAACAGGCCATGTCTATCAAGGGCAATGCATCCCCCCGGCTTCAGCAACTGTTGTATGATTAGACATGGTACGGTGAGTAATGCCGCAGTGCCGGAAAGCTGAGCTCCACTACCAAACTACCAACTAGGTACATACTTAAGCAGCACAGGTAGGTAGGTACTATGCTTGCCTCTAATATGAACAGTGGAACCAACGCCCAAAATGGCGTCTACATTACTTCATTCTATCTGGCCGGGTTTCTACATTCCTCGACACAAAAAAACGATGAAAAACCCTATGACTCACTTTCGCCAAGCTTAATTCAATAATAAAAATAACCCTTCTATATTTTCAGAAACAAATCTACATGACTAGTAAGTACAAAATAATTAATATTTTGAAAATTGATATTTTGAAGTTGATGACAGTTCACGTATTAAATAGGCAGAGAAACAGCCGAAAAACTAAACGTCACCGGCTTCTGTATCGGTATGCCTTCTCCCTACCTTTCTGCTCGCCTAGCGCTAGCCGGCAATTCTACTCTTGTGAAAACAATGATGCTGAATATGAAATATTCGTAAAAACAATTGTAAATAAAAACAAAAATTGACTTACCATGATGATTTTTTGAAGTTTTGATGAACTTTTGAAAAATTAAACAAAATAAAAAATTTTTGTATTCGTTGAAACGAGGAGAGTCGAGCAACGTTAGACCCTGTACTCAGTATAACGACACAAAAACGAATGATGAAGCTGCAGAGACGTCGGTCTAGTTTTGTCTTGGCCGTTGGCGCAGTTGGATCATGGGCGTCATAGAACCAAACCACTGCAAAGTGTAAGTACCTAAGTACCACCCCACGACCCCACCATAAAACGGCAAATCACTGTACATCTCTTCTGTGGAAAACATCTCTACTAAAGCCCTCAACTATTAAAAATATACAAGCACATTTATTAACGGACGTACATGGGTGTGAAATGCTGTGGAAAGCACTGGAAAGGTACATAATATGGTTTCAGTCCCTAAGCAGTGAGAACTTTTAAAACGAAGCTTTTCTTTCTATTCATCTGTGGACGGAGTCATACAGGGTGTACATATTTGTAAAGATGCGGCAGTTGTTGGCTGTTCCTTCCTTATAAGTTGTTTCACATTCTCAATTCTCAAGCTTCACCCCACATTTTTTCCTTACAAGGTAATAGAGCGTAGGATGCAGTCTCTCTCTCCGTCTTCGTCCGTTAAAATATTTTCCTCTCCTATTCTCGCACAACACGCCATGGAACAATTGGTAAGAAACCTTGGCTTTATCACACGCCAACAATTTTGGATGAATTTCCATTTGGAATACATAGGTAGATGCAGTCCATAAAGAAAATGGGCATATGAAAAATATGAAATATGAACAAAGAAATAAGGTTAGGATTAGGACATGAACTCCCTCGAAATTGTATACTGTATTATGGTATTTTTTTTTATAACTGCAGTGTGCATTGTAGAGCACAATTTTAAGTATATCTATATAGCTATATTTTATGCCTACAGATTGGAGGGAAATAGACAATAATTCTACGATAGTCTCAAAATATATAATTATTCCTACCCAAATATTAAAGGCGAAGGCCTGAATCGACAAAAATTTTGCTATTAAAAAACTTAAATTCAGTGTCTCTTTATAGTGCAAATCGAATAATGTTATATTGCTATACATTATTAAGTTAATGTATACTAGCCGTAGATGGTAGATATTCGAACCTGGATTGCAATGCAACTGAAATAAATCCCCGGGACGGAGATCTCTACAGAGTTGAGTGTCACAGTATTGGAACCATTACAGTGCGGTATAGTAAAATAATTGTGTCAATTGTTTTGATGAAATTTAAGACTCCATAAGCACAGTATAAATATGATGTGGTCACAGATCACAGAACCATTTTAAAATAATAATTCTAATGGGATTTATGGGATTATGTGGCAAATAAATATTTCAATAATCTATCATTTATGGCAACATTTTCGAGTATGAAATTTTTACTCGTGGATTATATTTAGATTCAAAATATTTTAAAACAATTGGTACAGGGAAAACCCGGTTACTATTACTGGCACTGGCAAATGCAAGAAGCCGAAGAAAATTACCTCATCATTACATTTGCATTTGCAGTGCAAAGGCCAAATTATTTTTCCACCTATATGAAACGGTTTTAGTTAACCATTCCAATAATATCACATCAAACTACAATCTATTCGTTACCATCGATTCCGCCTTCTTGACCATTTATTTATTCGGTCGACATTGGAACTTCCTAATATGAAGTAACAACTATAAGTATGGAAGAAAATAATATATCACAGGCAAAGCTCACAGCGGTACAGCCCACATCCACAATCCACATCTATTCCATTCTCTGCCTCGGCACATTCCGAAATA